>APFE031296217.1:14422-53163 GCA_000404065.3 Pinus taeda | reverse complement strand
AAAATACAATAGAAGTGGGTAAACCAAAATGAACCCATACATTCTGAAAGAACAACTTGGTTGTTGGTTCAGCTACAACCTGCTTGTTACATGGTATAAAATACACATTTTACTGAACCTATCCACAACAACATACAAATAATCATGACATTTTCTAGATTTTGGCAATCCCCCAACAAAGTCCATGGAAACACTTTCCCAAGGACGAGAAGGAATTGGAAGTGGAGTGTAAAAGCCTAATTTTCTATTACTGGGTTGCTTGTAGCACACATAGTACACCTTTTGATATATCTAGAAAATGTCTCATGCATTCTGTCCCAATAATAGAACTTCTGCAATTGTGCAACTGTTTTACTTACACCAAAATGACTTGATATTAGAGAAGTATGTGCTTCTCGAATTATGTTAACTCTTTTAGTTTGTAGAATGCATAACTTTCCCAAATGATATAAGAGTTGGTCCTTTACATAATAATCCAATTCTTCTACTTGCTTGCCATGACTTAAAGTTGCATATACATCTTTAAAATCTACATCTTGAGCATATTGTTCAATGTAACTTTCATGAAAAACTGAGTTATGCTTAAGTATAGTAGATGCATTTATGATTGGTCTTGATAACATGTCTACAATCTTATTGTGTATGCCCTTCTTATATCTGATGACAAGATGAAATTGTTGTAGAAAACCCATCCACCTATAATGTCTTGATTGTTGCAATTTAGTTTGTGAGTGCAAATATTGAAGTGGTTAATGATCTGTATGTATGATTGTTTCCTTACCCATTAGGTAATGTTTCCACTTTTTCACACTTTGTACTAATGCATACAATTCTTTATCATATGTGGGATAATTAACTACTGCAGAAGTAAATGTCTCATAATGATAACATATGGGTTTATTGTGTTGCATCAACACTGCTCCCATGGCATAGTAATTGGCATCTGTCTCAATCTCAAATGAATGTTGAAGATCTGGCAAAGCTAGTACTGGTGCTATACTAATTTTTTCTTTTAAGGTGTCGAAGGCTTTCTGCTATTTGCCTCCCCATTTAAACACCTGTTTCAATCTTGTTAAAGCATGTAATGGAGCTGCAATCAAAGAAAAGTTAGCAATAAACTTTCTCCAGTATTGTGTTGTCCCTAGGAAACTTCTAACCTCTGTAGTAGATTTGGTTTTAGGCCAGTTCACAATGACTTCAACCTTAGAGGGATCTATCTTCAATTCACCACCCCCTACAATATGACCCAAATAATTTAAATATGTTTTGCCAAACTCAAATTTTGACAGTTTTACATAGAGATTTTCTCTTTTCAAAACATCTAAAATATGCTTTACATGCTTTACATGGTCTTCCCATGTCTTACTAAAGACAAGAATGTCATCTAAATAAACAATTACAAAATCATCAATAAAAGTTTTGAGTACATCATTCATAACTCTCATAAACATAGCAGGAGCATTAGTTAGGCCAAAAGGCATAACCAACCATTCATATAGTCCTTGCTTTGTCTTGAAAGCAGTCTTCTATGCATCTTGTTCTGCAACTCTGACCTGATGATAGCCATTCCACAAGTCTAACTTAAAAAAATAAATTGCTTCTTTCAATTGCTCTAATAGATCATTAATACGAGGAAGAGGATAAAGATTCTTGATCGTTATTTTATTCAGTGCTCTATAATCAATTCACGATCCATCTTTATTTCTCACCAGCATGATTGGAGATCGACATGGTGATGTGCTTGGTCGTATAAACCCTTTTTCGAGCAAATCCTATACCTTCTTCTTTATCTATGCATTCTCTAAAGCTGACAACCTCTAATACGTGTGGTTGTGACTGTTGTTTCATCACCTGAATCTGATCCCAAGTCTTGTTGAATAGCTGCAACATTCTTTCTCTCCTTACCACCGAACTTCTTGCGTTTCAGTTCTGGATGCAAAGACCAACAGTGTGCCTCATCGTGTCCTTCTTTCTTGCAATGAGTGCATGAAGTTTTATCCTTCTTTAAATTTTTTGCTTTCCTCTCCTTCCATTTCAGTTTCTTCTTTTCCTTGTTCTTGCTTACAGAATATTTAGATGTTCCCCCAACCTCTGGGTTTAAATTCTTACCTCTAGCTTCTAAATGTGTTGCTTGAACCGATACATCATCTAAGCTAGTGGGATTAAACATGAGTATAGTATGCTTTAAATAACCATGCAGACCACCTATATACTTCAATAAAGTCTCAGGTGAGTCTAATGATATTCCCAGAGTTAAAACTCTTTTCCTGAATTCCTGATTATTACTTTGTACACTCTGACCTTTCAACTGGCGAAGAGTTTTCCAACTCATCATTGCCTGCTGCATGTAAGCTAAAGGATAGAATTGCTTTTTGATAGCAAAAACAAAGTCTTTCCAGGTAGAAAGGATTTTACCATGTTTTTTCAGATCAGCTTGTGTCTTGCCTTCCCACCATACTAGTGCAGTTCCTCCAAGTCGAAGTCTAGCCAGCTGAACCTTTCTCCTTTCTGAATCAATGTTCTGCACCCTGCAATATACATCAATCTGTCTTATCCAATTATCTAGCTTCTCTGCATTTAGTTCTCCATCACAAATTGGAAAATCAAATTTCACATCTAATTTAATCAAAGAAGTTTTCTTCTTTTTCTTTTCAGGGCTAGTTTTATGTGAAGAAGAAGATGAGGATGATGAAGGTGGTGCTAGAGGAGTTGGTGGAGGAGGCATTCCTCCTTTTCCTTTGCTTTCTAGAGAGGCAACTAGAAAAGGTTTCTCTGCTCCTTTGTCTGATTTAGGTGTTGAGGGGCTTTCACCTCTACCCTTGTTAAATTCTAGATACATCTCTTCCACCATGGCTTGGAGTGCCTTAAAACCTTCCATAAATTGATATTTTGATCCCAGTGGAGTTTCTTCTGTCATTCTCCTCTAAGAATATACTCTTCCAATCTCTGAATTAGCCTCAACAATTTCTCCTTCTCCTAATCTGAGCTTTAATCTAGTTAGCATTCAAAATCCAACACAAGCTTGTCTAACCTTAACAAAACCTAAAGCTTTGATACCACTTGATCTGAAAATGAGATCTTAAATCATTATGAAGGTATTACATACTCATGTGCAAGAATGCCTATATTACTTAGTGCAATGGATCAAAAACATTACGAATAATATAGACAATGAGCAATTAGTAAACATAACAGTCACACATATTAACACAACAAAATAATCAAGGAGTTTAATATACTTCCTCGCTACATCTCATGGTCGAGCTTTCAGTGTTTGACCTCTATATTATGTCTTCAAGAGCGGATTATTACAAGTGTGAGCTCAAACTGAGTCTCAACACAACAGTGACAAAACAACAGGGATTTACTTGAAATCCTCAAGTCTACAAGAGTACACAAACTCTCCCTCTTGCTCTCTGTCTTCTACTTTCTCTCTATCTCAACAACTGCCTCCCTGCCTCTGCCATGAAATGGATTTTAAGCCTATCGATGCTTGTCTGTTTGTCTCCCCTTTCGGGCTCTCTGGCTCTCGGTCACTGTCCATTCAAATCCCTTTTTTAGCGTTAAACAATCATTGTAGAAAGCCCTCAGGTATGGTGGCCACCTGTTTTTAAACGGAAAGGACCATTGGCACAGTTGAAATCCTCGGGAACATGTTTCTCTATTTACATAGAGAAATACACTAAAACACAGAAAAATATGTAAAAACGCTTTCTATCGGACTTCAAACAATATCAAATCTGCCCTATAATCATATCAAGTTCGTCTTTGGTTGCTGTCACATACCCACCGTTGATCTGTGTGATCTCAGATCCAATGGCTAATATTCATTTCAGGTGGCTTATATGCACGGAGATTACCCGCTCGAAAAGGTGGTTTTCTCTCTCCTGCACCAAGCCACGTGTCAGCCAGTGTATGGGATCGGGCGAAGCCCGTCCAATACCACTTACTGCCTGAGGCCCGCCCGAAATCTCGCTTTTCGCGGAACTCAAATAACATAACATTGCGTTTATAAACCTTTCAGGTCTGGCTTTTATCACTTTGGGTGCATTTCCTTTGTATTTCGATTTTTATTCGGAAATGCATTAATACACAGAAAAACCCAACAAATCCCTTTTATCGGAACTCAAAATATATCAATTCACATCCATAAACCCTTATGGGTCCGGCTTTATCACATGTTGCATATCTTCCCCAATCTCCAATCACTCTGATCGGCCTTATCGGCTATCGGCGTATCGCACGGTTGTTGGTCTTTGGTATCACCCCTTATATAGTTACGATGCGATATTGCAATGTGATATCACAATCGCATATCGCATAGTCTTCGGTCTGCGGGTTAAGTTCTCCTTGTGTTTCAGCGATGAGATATTGCGAGTAGATCTGGATCATTGATCTGTGCGCTTGATTGATGGTCCTCATTGACTCGCGCTAATCGCTATCGCGATTTTTATATAGCTGCCTCCGATATCTCCTGCTGGCGTCCGCCGATTGTAATATTTTGATTTGATCTGGAGCGTTGATCGGTCCGATCCGACAGCTCCTATGCATCCTGTTTGAACCTTCGCTTTACTCTGTTTTTCGCCATTTCTTAATTTTTTTCCCATGCGATAGTGTTTCTGATAGTTATGTATATGAAGACTTAGAGGTTTTTAGGATCCATTTTGGATCAAAGAGCCACTGAAGAGAAGGGTTTTTTGTGGTTAACTCATAACCATGATGAACAAAGATCCAAGGATAGAGATACCTTGTAATACTTGTGACCAACTATGATACTGACAATGTGTGGCCTAGCAAATGGACTTCTATGAAGTGTGGGTTTGTGGATGACCCATAACCATGATGAACGAAGATTTGAGGATAGAGATACCCTGTAATGCTTGTGACCAACTGTGATACTGACAATGTGCAACCTAGTAAATGGACTTCGATAAAGTGTGGGTTTGTGGATGACCCATAACCATGACAAACGAAGATCCAAGGATAGAGATACCCTATAATGCTTGTGACCAACTATGATACTAACAGTGTGCGGCCTAGCAAATAGACTTCGATGACAAGAATTTTGAATGGTTGAACCATAACCGCGATGTTGGTTGTTGATGAAGTAGCAAGTGCCTACATAACCTGGGGTGGGAGGGCATGGCTCCAAAGAACCCAGTCCAAATGTTGTTATGCTGAAATTGATGAATGTGAAGCAGGTGCCTACTAAAGCGAGGTGGGAGGGCACGTCTCTAAAGGGAACCCACTCTAAATGCTACTCTAGAATTAAAATGGACATAACTCGGTCAATATAACTTAGAATATTTATTATAACCTATTTTTGGAAACAAAAGGATCATTTTTAATCTTCTCATGTGTTGGAAATACTTATCTGGACACTCTAGAATCTCATATTCGCGCTACAACTTTTCCACCGTCACAAAAGTTCTGAAAAAATAGCTGATTTTAAATCAGCGATATCTCCCACATCCAAACTTCGATTCAACCCAATTTTTTTTCAAATTGACCAATTTTTCAAGAGGAGCTCAGATATACAATCACTTTTTTGAAATTTTGCACCAAAATTGCAAAAAAATATAGGAGATCCGCTGTCCACAAATTGTGGTCAGAAACATTTCTGCAACATAACTAATTTTAAATCAGCAATATCTCACTCATTCGAACTCCGATTCTGTCGATTTTTTTTAGAATTTGGGTATTTTTCGCAAGGAATCCAGATTTGTTATTTTTTTTGGTAAATTTTGTACCAAAAAATTCAGATCTGATATGCAGACTCGTCACCCAAAAAAAAAAATCTACCCGCTTGACACAAGAAAATGCTTTGTGGAGGACGTAGCACATGCCTGAAGTTTGTTGAATATTGCTGCAAAATTTGAAATTGAAATATGCATCAAACCCTCATTCCCATGGAATCATAACCTGCTTTGATACCACTGATCTGGATTTAAACAGGAACACAACAATTTACAGAGATAATCATAAATACAGAGATGCAACAGAAATAATATTTCATTTCATTAATGTAAAATACTGAAATATGCTTACAAATAGAAATGGAAATAAACTAGCTCGGGCGATGGTAGCTTATCTCTGAGGAGAGATGTGGCGGCTACATGCCCCTGAATTGTCTTACAATGAGGCTCGATGACCTATTTATTGTTGAGAAACAATGAAAACCCTAAACATCCAAAAACCTAACCCTAGGACATGAAGCACCAAACTATTGGCCCTGCTTTCTGTAAATTGATACATCAACTTCCCGGGATTGTAATTTTGGAATGCGATCTTCGTTTGATGCACACAATACCTCGTTAGAAAGATCTATCTGAGGACTAGAACTTTGGAATGAGAAAAATTGGTTTATCAACACAAGTTTCTCCCATTTTTCCCAAAAAAAATGTTGTTTAGGGCCTCAAAACGGCTCCGGAAGTTTAGGACCCGAAAAATTGCTAAAAATAGTCAATTGTGCTACAATTAAGGAAACTGAAAAACTGAAAGAAATAATGGTGGTGGTCCAAGTGGAATTGGCGGGTGGTCACCAATATCCACTTGGATCATTCCTCCCCCCTTAGGATAGATCTTTCTAACAAGGTATTTTGTGCATCAAACGAAGATCGTATGCCAAAGTTATGACCCCAGGAAGTTGATGTACCAATTTACCCAAAACGGGGCCCATAGTTTGGCGCTTCATCTCCTAGGGTTAGGTTTTTGGATGTTTTGGGTTTTCCATTGTTTCTCAACAATAAATAGCCCTTCGAGCCTCATTGTAAGACATTTCAGAGGCGTGTAGCCACCATATCTCTCCTCATAGATAAGCTACCATCACCTAAGCTAGTTTATTTCCATTTCTGTTTGTAAGCATATTTCAGTATTTTACATTAATGAAATGAAGTACTATTTTTGTTACATCTCTGTATTTATGGTTATCTCTGTAATTTCTTGCAATCATGTTTAAATATAGATCAATAGATCCCAACTCTTCCATTAAGTTTTCATGGACTAAAAACCTATCCAATATCTAAGCAAATCCAACCATTCTAGTGTGACCCTTCCTCCAAGTAGGAAGAAGAGGATTCGGGGGAATGTCCACCAGATTATTTTGAGAAAATAGTTCCTTAAAATAGTCCCTTAACGTATCTAACTTATTTTTTCAA
Source organism: Pinus taeda (assembly GCA_000404065.3). NCBI lineage: Eukaryota > Viridiplantae > Streptophyta > Pinopsida > Pinales > Pinaceae > Pinus > Pinus taeda. Next base: position 46,006 of record APFE031296217.1, on the reverse strand, counting down.
GCCAAAACAACCCCCCCCCCCCCCCCCCCAAAGAGACTGTAATATTTAAATACCACACCTCAATGAGAGACCCAATCTTTAATAGCACATTAGTGGCCAACCTATTCTAGAAATACATTCTAGATTCATTAGGAGCATAACAGTTCAAAATATGCATTCTATATTTTGATCCCCTTATGAAACCGATTAATAAAGAACCTGCACTAGTTTTGAATGACAATAAATTTACATGACACAGATTCCACTTAGTAGCCAGTCCCCCAGAAAGTCCATGGGAATCAATAGAGCAGAAATTCCACCATAGACACATCTTTAGGAAATATGCATGAGCCTTAGCTCCAATGGCCATAGTTTCATGTATAAAGATAACAAATGGCCTTTGTTCCAATAACAAATGTCTCATGGAATTCCTCTTAGGGGCATTCCATAAACCTCTAATATTCAAGGATGTGATCTTCATTTTGGAGCGTTGATGACGAGTGAATGTCCTCTAAGATCCCAATCATCCGAACAAGAATGGGGAAGTGATGTAATAGAATCCAACAAAACATTAAAGTCCAATCGGCAGGCTTGTAATTCCAATTTCCTAGAAGGATTCACTTTTTGACTACCCCTGCATTGCTTCTTCCTAATAGTAACATTTTGAGTAGTCTATGGACTTAAGGAAACGAAATTGGTGATTCCATCTTCGAATGAATCGTAAGGGGTTAAAATTTCAAGGTTGGGTTATGCCTTAAAATTTCCAAGTCATTTCAAATGGAAATTATAGGGGAATTCATTCCCACATAAGAGTTGAATTGAATCGAAGGGCCCTAGAATCTATGGGGGATTACAAGACATTTTGGAAAATGTAGGCTTATTTCCATCCAGAGGAGTGACGTGCGTCGATATAACTATACAAGGAGGGCATGGCCCAAAACTAGGAATATCTCTAAATATAGAAGAAATGCCTACATACCCAGACCTAATCACTGGGTTTGTATATGGAGGCATAAAATAATCTTTACCCCCGATGAAATATTACTAGGAAAAATTCCAACATTTGTAACATCTATAGAAACAATTTTATGAATTTCATCATGAGAGGGAAAAAATGAAAAATGCATCAAGATCAATACATGTGGCTAAATGTATAATAGGTATAATACGTCCTTCTACAATATCCATCCTTAACAAGGTCTCTTCCAAATGCACAAGATTTGATCCAACCTTCAATGAAATTTCATAATGGGAGCCTAGAAACCTCATAGGAAATTTTTCCACCTGTTGTCTTTTATGATGACATCCCAGACATCAGAATGGAATCCCCCAATAGTAAATGCATTATCAATGTACATAGCAGCCCCATTTTAAATCCATTTCAGTTGGTAAGCCACCAGAAAAGTCCATATCGAATAATATCCAAGCCAAGAGATTGTTCAAACCACCCAAGTTGTGGTCATCCAAGAAGATAAACTTACCTATATTATTACTGGTTTGTGAGAATGTGCTTCAAGTCCAAAGTTCTAAAGGAATTTTAGGGAACTTCACCAATAACAATTTTATATGAGGAATCTCATGTAATGCGTTGAATTCCATAAAAAAAAATATTGTAAGCACAAAAAAATTCTCCCTTGCACCCATGGAAAATCTAAAATCTTGGTCACATCCTTAGGATGAAGGAAATGGAAGAAAAAACAATTTTTAAGTAGCATACTTGTTTTGGGCTTGTAAAGAAAAATGGTTTCCCAATGTGTGGTGACCCACTCCTTCATATTTAGCCCACCCATCTTTGTGAATTCCCATCAACCAACCATGGCCTTTTTGCTTAAACCTGCTACTTTATCCTAGGAAATATCCTTACCAAAAACTAGGTCTAAAACTTCACCAGATGCCTTTGTTGCCTATTGTTTTACGTTTCTATGAATAAGTACTTTCACAATGTTCTTTGTTGCATCAATCATATGTGTGTTTGCACATTGTTCTGCGCACTGTAACAGAGACCTTCCTACACATACCTTTTCGAATGGAGGAAAATCCCCTGAACTAAAACCAGATTTTTTCAACTCGTACACATACGCTGCTTCCATGTCAGAGGAATTAACCCCTGTGAATATAGGGAAATGGGACTTCCCATCATAAAACTCATTGTTAGTAGGATAAAATTCCAAATGGAAACAACCAATGTCCCACCAATGGAAATGTGTCACCAAATATCCCGAGGAGAGGCAAAAAATTGTATGTCTTAATAGTCCTATAAATGTTGCACCTAAAAATGTTTCTATGTATGTTATAACACGTAAATCACCGCCACATTTTTATGTAAATAACACCCTCTTTAAATGAAGAGTGCCTAGACAAACTTTGAAAAATCTAGTTATTCTAGAAATCCAATCTTGTCAAATCAATGACAAAACCGAATATTAGCAAAAAATGTAAGCATCAGCTTACAAACAACTGCTTGATGGCCCCTGGAGGCGGTGACATGAAAATACAGAAGTTCAATTAACTAAAAAATATGATGCCTAAAACAAACCTCAAAGCATGCCCCATGTAGGTGAGACAATTTGATATCATATGTTTTATAAAAAAACACAACAAACACCTCTCATATAATCAATGAAATCCAAGAAACCTACATCCACCCCTATCCATTTGTGATATAGATAATGGAAAACAAATCCCAAATCCCTCGAAGTCCTTTGCAGGTATCTCAACACCAAATGTCGTCTCACGGAGTAACCTGAGTAACTCGAATTATTCTCACTCTCTCATACTCCTCCTGGATATTTATTCCTAATAAAAAAAATACTAAGAACATCCCACCCGCCGCCTAATCATTCCCAATTTCAAATCCCAATCCAAGACCATGGCCACTACCTTGTCTAGTATTTTTTCACTCCAAACTTGAACTCTACTCTACATCCATGTGTCCATGGCCAACAGAGGTTTTTTCGTGCAAATTATCCTTCACCTCTAAAGAGTTGGCTAATCCTCCCCCATTGAGAATGACCCTTCCTCTAGAATTTGTTTCAGTCAAATATTTCACTCTTATATTTGTCACTTAAATAGTGCAATACTTTTCCTTTTGCATGCGACGATAGTTCACATTATGTTCTATATTATTCGAGAGGTATGCCCACTTATGTTTTCTTTTTAATTTAGTATCGTCATATCTATGATTTAGTGTTTAATATATTTATAAGCTTTTCTTACACTGTGAAAATGTTTTTTCCCCCTTTTTTCCATAAGTATATAATATATATTATATATATATATAATATATAATATATATAATATATATATTATATAATATATATAAATATACCAATTTCTCAACAATTTGAATATTAATATAAATCTATGTTTGAGGCACAACAAAAGACAAAAATACATTAAAAATCTCCATCTAGCTATGTTATTCTAAAAAGACCAAGGGATTTAATTTGAAATAATACACCAACCGAAGCATATCATAATTCTTCCTCATGACTATATATACTATATATAAAATGCCCTAATTTTGACAAGTTTTTACTTGCATAATACAACTAGTTAAAGGGGTTATTTCCCAACCTAGGGGATGAACAAGCTAAGAATGTACATTTAAATAAGTTAGAGAAGGAGGAGAAGCATTGACTAAGAAGAGTTTGGATACTGCAAATCCTACCGTGATGATAGTTTCAATTCTTTAATTTGGTTCCTAATCATTGCATTGGTTTTGTCCTCTATGTTGTGGATTTGTTGCTTTTGGTTGATAAGAATTCCAATGGTGGTGGTCCAATTTTTTGCCAATTATGTTTGTTAAATTTGTAGTTTATTCATTTCATGCTATAGGTTAGCAATTCCTTTTGCATGACTAGATAAGCTATCCTTTTGGACTTTCTTGGAATGGTCTGCCATATCCTTGAGAAAGGCGATGTGGCTTCTCTCCTCCAATTGACCACCATGACTTTACAATCTGGTAGCTTCCATACTAAGAAAAGATTGATGGGAAAAGTTTGAGAGCATGGCCCAATAGGGGAAGAATCCAAAATCCACTCTATGCACAAGAGTTGGAGCCAGGAAAAAGAAATATGTGGAGTGAAAGGCTAAGAAAATTAAGGAATACAACCAATCTGTAGTTGAGTTAATCATTTCTTCCCTAATGTCTATAGAAAAATTAGGCACGAGGATTACTATATTTGATGGGGTTGACTTCTTAGATGTGGGTTGGATATAGGATTTTAATATTTTCCTCTACATAGTGTGCATATGTTGTCAAGAATACTAAAATAGATGCAGGAAAGGAGGTAAGTATGTGTGAAGTTGATATAATAGGGAGATTAAATGATTGTCAAGCATGTCATCTATTTTCATGCAAATCAATGCGACCACTTTCCTAGTTTTAGTTTCCATTCTTAATCGCATTCAATGCATAGGGGATTGCAATCCCCACTCGTTTATGCTTAATGTTCCATCTTCTTACTGTGTTGCATGTTTTGATAGCTAATCCACCCTTCTATTGTTTTGTCTCAACATGTGAAGGGATTGAATTTCCTAGGTGATTCAAAGTGTAATGAATCTTTTTATTAAAGATTGACTTGAGTCTATCATCTATGAGAAGAGAATTAGAATGAAGGTGATTAAATATAAGTAATGATTCTCCCACTATGATTAATTTGGTAATGTTTAATGTTGTGTCTTGTTTGATTCCTTGATAAAATGGATAAGCCCCTGCTTGATTATTCGAGGCTTTACCCAAGCTCCATGAAAAAGGTATTTCTTCTTGTCCTTTGGGATGCACTTCCCCTTCCCCTCTTCCCCCCTACCCCCTAACCACACCTACACCCCTCCATAAGCATAAGAAATTGGCCAAAATCTAATATAGGAATTATTCTTATCTAGCACAATCACACAAGTAGCAATCAATGACTCTCATTAAACAAAATGTTAGACAAATAATAAATATTTTTCCCCTTATATTAAGTAATCCTTTATTTTTTAATTTTTCTATCAAATAGTTGATCCATTCACCCAATAATTAAAATTTCATTTTCAAATAATTTCTGAATGAATTTGAGCCACAAGCCTGAAAGTTTTATTTCCATTGGAAAATAAAAATTTACCACAGGTCAATGGTTAGAAACCACTTGGATACCACTTGCAAGGACTCAACCACATGCTTGAATTGTTATTGTTATAAGAAATGAAGTTTGGCCACAAGCTCACAAGTCTTAACTTGCTCATCTATTGCTCTTTAAATTATGGATGGGAACTTAATTGGTTTTTTTTCCCCTCCATTTGCATCATACACGTACACACACATGTGTGCATATGCACACGTGCACACACACACACACACACACATTTTTTTTGTCTTCTCACAATGGAAAAGATATCGAAGTATAGGCTACCAGCCTATTGATGTCCAAAAATGATCTCATTAACATTTGGGAATGCCATCTGGACAGAGTCCCAAATCAAACTCTTATCCATTTAAATGATGGCTCTGACTGGTTCTATTGGATCCAGTTATCATCTCTCTCTCCCTAATGACTTATGATATTTCTATTTATAATCAACAAGATGAGAGATATTATATTTACACTCTTGCAATGCACATGAAAGAAAGAAATCCTTAAGATGGATTGAGGACTTGGCCAAGCCACACTAAAATTTTCCCCTATATAAGAGGACTTCTAAAATGCAATAGTTAAATCTAACACATCTACTCTAAGATGCAAGTGACAAAAAAATAATCTTAATTAGGAAAATGTAGATCTAGTCCCAACAGAGAGCAAGGTGATTAAATGAATGGGAATTTAACATGCCCCTTTTATGATGAATATTAGATTGTAGAAAAAGTTCTAATAGTATATAGTGAGTGTCTGACATGCTTTGTGTGGAGATTTTAAAATAAAATTAATGTGCCATCAAAACTAGGAAATAATGCATTTAACTTCAATGACAATTAAATTTATTTAAATGACAATTTTTTAAGTAAATAGTTACTCAGAAATTTGATTTAAGCACATGATCAAAGTGAAAATTAACAACATATCCATGAAATTGATGAATTAGATAGCTAATCCAAAAGACAACCATCTTCATATCAAACAAAAGTGCAAAGTATGAGATAATTAGCACATATCTGCAATTAAAAGAATGTGATTTGCATTAACAAATAAAAATACATGAAAATACAATCAATAAAATTTGATTCCTTTGCTCCATTTTTCCATATATCTCCAACAATCCTTTCAAAATAATCAACTCTACTAGCAAGAGGAAGAATTACAAAAGTGCACACTCTCTCCCTCTAAGACAAAGACCATATTTCGAAAGACAAATTCCCAAAGGCAAATCCCCAAACAACCCAGATATGAGTTTTCGCCCTTCATATACAGCTAAAACCCCTTAACAAAAGTGCTTAGAGCATTAAAATTGCAAAGAAGAGGAACCCCTTCCTCATTCTCCATTCTGATATTTATAGTTTACAAAATATTTTACAAATAGAGAGTTGTTGAAGATAGTTTTTTAGATACTAGATTGAAGCTCCAAATCCTCCATTTTCTTCTTTGTTGATCTCATTCTACTACTCCAAAACCTTTGGGATTGATCTCTTGGCAACAACTCTCCTACCAAAACCAATTAAAAATCAATAAAATTAATTAATTTGTACATTAAAAATAAAAGTGCCAAAAATTGGGAAAACAAACTCTCAAACCACATTCTAGTTAAATGAATAATATAAATGAAAATTGTGCTTCCCAATGATTCTTGTAAATATCTCTTTGGCATAAGAGGACAAATTCAAATGAATTTGCTACAACCAATAGCTTCAGCCAACCAAATTTTCCAAAACAAATTTTAGAAATTGGTTTTTTAGTGCAAATTCAAAGCTCCATTTTTTGTTAATTTTTAGGCACAATTAATGACCAAATATGATCATGTAACCACTCCAAAATATTCTACATTATTTTAGCTTTCTAACAATGTGTCAGGACCTGCATTTGATTAAGTAGAATTCTAAAAAAGCTCTCCCAAATCACGGTGTCAAAATTGCTAAATTTACTGAAAAATACATGCCAGGCAAAATTGGACATTTATAAAAAATATAATTTTAAACCTATATATCTAAATTTAAGTATAATTAAAAATTAAATAAATAATAAATACAAACATTAATATATACAAAAAAAAAATTATAAAAATGAAAATCTATTTAAATATAAATTATTCTTATATATATATATATATATTAAAAATATAATAAATAAATATTAATAATCACATAAAAGGAAAGTGGCCTTGCCTCATTAAAGAGCCCGGTAGGTATAGGGCAGTAAGAAGAAGCTATAGGGAGGAGGAGATGGAGGGTCCGGGGTATCGGAGGAATAAGGAGGTAGACGTGTGAGAAATGGGATTCAAGTTTCCAATAGGCTCAGGGTATTTTATTATATTATGTAAAAACTGATTAATCTATAAATTAATTTTATAAATATTTAATACATATAGCTTTGGTTATTGATCATGGTTATTTTTATATAAGTTTAGTTATATATATCTCGCTATGGTGGTCTTGTAGGTAGTTAATTAAATAATAAATAATTGTAAATTATGTAACCTATATTGACAAATTAATTATAATATAGGTTAATTAATAAGATATTATTATTTACATATTCAAATTAATGTAAATCTACAGAAATAAAAATAATATACATTTTTTAGTCAAGGTGGTGAAAATTAAACTAATTTTAAAGAAATGTTATTTGCAAATTATATGTCTAAATTTGGAAAAATTAGAGTCGTTGGAAAGTTTTGAGAAACTGCACTCAATGAAACAATTAGAACACACATCCGAAGAAAGCGAAAATCACGTAAAATTAACTAAATAAAAGCATGAACAAGCGATATGACCAAAATTTACATAGATGGTCCCTATTTTTATTAGGAAGAGAAAGAATGAGAAGTTGTTGTTTTGCCACAACATAGCCCTATTCAAGTTTTATGCCACCGAAAAAGCTATTTTCACCATAAGCTAACAAAAAACTACTTTGACACCACTTGATAGTTCACTTCATGAAATCATCATTAGTAAAGGGAAACCCATAAAATCCATATTAAAATAATGATAATTATTAATATGAATTTCACTTGTATGAGATTCATGAATTAAGATATAATGACATTTCTATACATATATGTTGGGGTGATAAATCATGTCCTTGTGGAAGGCATGTTTTATCATTATTACAACATTAATATACTATATTAACATATGCCTATAATAAATATTTATACATTATTATATTGGTGGTAATATACCCTACATATATCACATGAAGTTTCTTAGATCTAATTCTTGTGAACTTCAACTTTAGGAATGATATAAAATATTGACTTATGGAACCAAATAATGGAAAACATTTCACTTCTCTTCAACCCAACATACTAAGAACCCCAAGATAAATATACGAAACATATACTAACAAGTTTCAGCCTTTAGGGAAAACTTTCCTAAGCATATAAAAAACATGAAATCACCTTATGTATGACAAATTTATAGGAGTAAATATAATCTCTTGTAATTTAAATATATGTTAAATTACTTAACATTTTTAGCCCTGTGTTATATCAACTTTGAATGAATGAAAAATGATGAAAATTATCTAATTGTGAAGACAACATAAGCTAAAATTCAAATTTGCAAATACACAATTTTGGACAGTTGTAGATTTCATATATATGTAGAATAAATGAAGTACATGTACATACTCAAAGGTTTTATCAAGCTAGTACAATATTCAAGCTCTCAAAAACACTAGTTAGGAAAACCATGAAAATCTTAGCCACCACCAATGATCTATAATAAGCCAACATCAATGCTAGCAAGTCATCATTAGATCCAATATCAAGCTTATGTCACACAAGCTCTCTACACAATGATTATTGTCTTCCTTAGCGTTTATAAATCTATTCATGTTGCATCACACAAGTACCTAGAAAAATAACTTTAGTGATAGCCTTAAAATTTACATGTACACCCAGGGGCTTCCCTCCTAAACCATAGGTATTCAACTCTTGCATCATCACAAGCATTAATACATCCATGGAACATTAAGGGTGTAATAACCAAGTCTTCTTCCAAGCAAAGGAATCAGACCAAGCTCAAAATTCATCAAGATCATATGTTAATGATCTTGTCCTAGCCTCACATTCCACAAGAATGAGGCTCCAATATCATGTAAGGTGTTAACCTTACTCTTCGTGTCTTCTATTGAGGTCAAAACCCTAGTGCTACAACAAAAGCCACAAGAACCATCATTCTCTCTTGCACGATGTTATTTTTATGGTTTCCATGTAGCACAAACCCTAGCATCATATAAAAGCCATCTCTCCATAAATCTCTAAGGTGTCTCCCTTTCCTTGCCTTCACCTAGATTTCCTCGTGGACAATAGAGTCTAAATGCCTACAAGATTCATCCTCTCTTAAGGTTTCCTCATGAACCTTAGCATTACAACAAATACAAATAAGTAGCAAGGATGAATAATCAATACAAGAGTTTTTCCCTTCCTTCTATATACAATAGGTAAGGAAGGCTAACGTAAGAAATGACGTAAGTCTATACAAGTAACCAAAAATTTGTCAATTGAGTCTAGTTGGGGTGTTTACGTGAAGGAGTGTTATCCTCCTGTTGATGGCCAAAATTGACCTCATCAACATTTGGGAAGGACAACTGGTTAGAGTCTCAAATCAAAATCTTATATGTTTAAATGATGGCTCTAAATGGTTCTATTGGGTCCAATTACCCCCTCTCTCTCCTCGCTAACTTGTGATGTTACTAATTGACAATCAACAAGAAGAGAGAAATCATATTAACCCTCTTACAATGCACTTACAAAAAAACAATCTTCAAGCTGAATTGAGGGCTCAACCAAGACACACCAGAGTTTGCCCCTGTATAAGAGGACTTCTAAAATGCAAATGATAAAATCTAAATGTAAACCTACTCTAATATGCAAGTGACAAAAATAAATCTACCTTGATTAGGAACATGTAGATCTAATTCTAATAGAGAGAAAGGTGATTAAAATGAATGGGGATTTAACATGCCCCTTTTATGATGAATATCATATTGTAGAAAAAATTCTAATAGGTGATATAGTGAGTGCATGAAATGCTTTTTGTGGAGGTTTAAAATAAAATTGATGTGCCATCAAAACTAGAAAATAGTTTAGTTAATTCCAATGACAATTAAATAGAATTAAATGACAGATTCTTGAGTAAATAGTTGCTTAGAAATATGATTTAAGCACATGAGCAAAGTTAAAATTAGCAACATATCCATAAGACTAATGAATTATATAGTTAATCCAAAATACAACCATCATCATATAAAACAAAAGTGCACAGTGTGAGATAATTGGCACGGATTTGCAATTAAAAGAATGTGATTTGCATTAACAAATAAAAATACTTGAAAATACAATCAATAAAACCTGATTCCTTAGATCCATTTCTCCATAGATCTCCAACAATCCTTTAAAAATGATCAGCTCTGCGAGCAAGAAGAAGATTTACAAAAGTGCATACTCTTTGCCTCCAAGACAATGACCAAATTTCAGAAGGCAAATCCCCAAACAACCCAGATCTGAGATTTTCTCCTTTATATACAGCTAAGAACCCTTAATAAATGTGCTCAGAGCATTAAAATTGCAGAGAAGAGGGGCCCCTTTCCTCCTTTAAATTGATATTTATTAATTTACAAAAATCTCCAAAAATGGAGAGTTGTTGGAAGTGGTTAAGATCCATCAAATTTGGAGCTTGAAATCTTCATTTTCTCTGTTGCTAGTGAAATACTATTGTTCCAAAATACCTTAGCTTCAACCTCTCCAACAGTTCTCATGTAAAAATCAATTGAAAACCAAAATGACATAAATGAATTTGCTCATTAAAATCAAAATACACAAACTAGGAAAACATAATCTCAAAATAAATAAATTAATTAAAAGAAAATCATGCTTCCCGTTGATCATTGTCAAGACTTCGTGGCTCAAAAGGGCTGCCTTAAAACCAATTTGCAACAACAGAAGTTTTGGTAAATGAAATTGTTTCAAAACAAATTTCCCAAATTATTTTTTGTTACAATTTTGTAGCTCCACTTTCTGTTAATTGTTAGGTATAGTTAATGACCAAGTATGGTCATGCAACCACTCCTAAAATGTTCTCCATAGTTTTAGCTTTCTAATGAGTTGTCCTAGGCCTCATTTGATTGAGTAAAACTCAACGTATGAGCCTCTAAAGTCTAAGTGTGAAAACTACCAATATGTTGAAAAATACATGTTGAACAAAATCTAGACATTTATTTATAATTATAATTTTAAATTATATTAATAAAATTAAAATAACAAATAAATAATTATTAATTTTTACATATTTAAAATAAAAATGATAAATAGTTAAAATAAAAAATTGTAAATTAATTAAAATTACATAAAATAACCCAAAAAAACAAAAAAAAAAAACATTTTATATATAAATATTCAAAAACAATATTACGTGGTGGCTTTTTGGGAAGCTCCTTAAGAGTCTCGCGAGATGAGGAATGATACAAGGGATGAGAGAAGAGGGGAGGAGAGGGAGAGAAGAGGAGGAGAGGGCCCAAGACCTAGGAGGAAATAAGGAGTTATATGGCTCGAATTGTTTACAATTTTTTATTTTTTATAATATTTATTATATAATATACATTAAAACCATTGAATTTGGTAGTTTTTTAAAAATAGTTAAAATTAATTATTAATTAAAAATTTGTAATTAATAATATTTACAAATTAATTATAATTTATTTAGATTAATTAAATTAACAAAATAAAAATAATATATACACACGTTTATTAGATTAATTAATTTAGGTTAAATAAAGAAATTAATAATAATATTATTTATGTATTGAAATTAATTAAATTTATAAAAAAATAAAAATAATATACATTTTGTATAGTCTTTTAACTTAGGCGGTGAAAATTAACTGAACTTTGAATAAGTGCCATTTGCAGATTGGAAGTTCTAACTCAACAAAATTAGAGTCGTTGGGAAGTTACTAAGAAACTACACACATTGAAGCAATCAAAATACAAATCCGAGAAAAATGAAATTTTTGCAAAATGAACCAAATGAAAGCATGAAGGAGGTGAAATAACCAAAATTTACATAGAGAGTCCCCATTATTAGTAAAGTAAAAATGAGGGGTTGTTGTTTAACCACAACACTTCCCAACCTAAGTTTAATTTCTGCAAGTGATAGGTTGATATTTTAATGAGTATATTGTTGTAACACCATTGATCCTTATGTTGACAAATCCTATATCTTCTATAAAATCTAGTTTACCTTAAATATTACCCTCAGAATTAGGGGAAGTGATTGGTGGGTTTCCCTAGGATATGTATTTCATCAAAAAAACCAATAGGGTAACCTCACATGGAGTGACCTACAATACAAGGATGCACATGTGTCAAACTAAGATTAATCTAAACCTTGAAGTGAAACACCCTTCAAGCATGATCCTCCTTGGATTCATTTCCCCTCCTCCAAGATGGTGCACTTTCTAAAAAAAAATTAACCCAATGATACCCCTTCCATGGTGGTACATTGTCCAAGTTTCCCCATGCAAGGAAATTTTACTCTACTATGTTCCATATGCCCTCACATGTGCCTAGTGCCATTGTCATGTCTGCCAATATGCTCACAAAGCTGCAATGATCCTCCCCAACATTTGTGTTTGGGCTCATCGTCAGCATTGATAAAGTATTCCCTTGAACCCAATCATCATCAAGTTAAGTTTCCAACATCCATGGTATATATCACATTCTCCCTAGCTTCAAGGGCTAAGTGTCTTCCTCCAAGTGCCCAACACTCCTCTTCCTGTAGGTATCTCCCCAAATGAAGTAATCAACTCCCCCATTATGTTCACTTAATGGATTAGTCAACACATTGAATAAAGTAACAGCCTCCTACATAAGGGTGGCATGCCAACACTCTAATCAAGCTCATGAATCCACCTAAACTAAGCCATATTATGTCTATGAGTCATCACAAAGGGGCTAAGAGACCTAGTTCTCTTCTATTGAGATAAACTATTTTGGAATAACCCCAAAAACTAACACTCCCTCTTTTATGAGAAAAGTGTTTTAACACCCATCAACTCCCTCTAAATCTACATCCTCTAACTCATATACCTTTACAATGTTGAAAGAATACTCCTTCCTCCTAATAGGAAATGATATCCACTCTACAAGATTCATATGCATAAGTTGAGGTCTACATGCCTTGGTCTATAAGGAACCATTGCTCACAAAAGTTTGTCTCCCTCCAAGCAACCAATTAATCAACCTACAACTCAACCTTTGAAAGGTGAAAGTGCAAGAAGAATACAACAAGAAACCAAGCTATTCCCTCTTCCCCTTACCTAGGGACTCTAAAACATTAATGACTATTTATGAAATTAAAGGAACATAACCCTAGATCACTACTTCCTCCTGAACTTTGAAATCACTTCAATATCAAGGAAGATGTCAATAGTAACTTGCCAAAACTCCAACATCCCAAAGGTTATCATTAAAGGCCAAAAGTTGTTTTCACCACAACAAGATTTGTGCAAAATATCTTGTAAATATAATCACATCTTCAACATGGCCAAGGCAAGTGAATCAATTCTATCAAAGCACAAGACAAAAATGTAAATATATATGAACTTATGGATATTGAAATACCAAGCTCAAGGGAAAGATATCAACAAACCACAAAGGTTTAACATCAAAATATGAGCAAGAGAATCCCTCTCATACCCCTCAAAACCTCTAGTAAATAGAGTGAAAATCTCAATAAGGGAACCTCCTTAGGACTAAGACAATCCTTAGGCAAGAGTATCGTTGTGATCAACTCCCTCTTCTTAAGAGAATCCAACAGCCTTGTCATTGGTACTCCTCATTACTCTCATCAATTGCAAACTTGGAATCAATCATTGATTCAAATACCATATTATTTGAACATATATCCAAGTAGGTCTTCCAAACCCTTCTTTAATTCCAGTGATCCAAGAAAAGAGCACTCATATGAAGAACAACATGAAATTTCAACTCTCCAAGTTTAGCTACAAAGTACAAATGCACAAGATCACCATTATTTTATCATCACATTATCTATCATATCCATGACCAATCCCTTCACAAATGTACAAAATGTGAAATCAATACTATCCTTGAGAGATAATGCTAAAAGCTCCCTAGATTTGCAACAATCATTGAAATTGAGCAAGGCTTACATCCTTGTAAAACCTTAATGTCATAACTCAATCAAAATATATCAACAAATAATCATTAATCTATCCAAGAATGAAACAACCCATCTTTGACTCAAAAAAATAATAAACATTCAAATGCTCAACTATGCTATCATAGGCATCAACTCACTCCAAACCATGGCATCCACTAACTAGAACATATCAACGACCCAGCATAGGTCCTCCTAAGCATTAACCCGTTTAAATATCAATCACATACTAACCATCATTGAAGTGTGTCCTCCAACTATCATAGGTGAAAACACATAAACATCCATTAAAACAAATTATCCACCTATCGTAGGTCCTCCTAGGTATCTCACCCACTAAAAATATATCCATGCCATCCATAAATGAAGTAGGACATACAAATATCCACTCAAACAAATTATCCACATATCATAGGTCCTCTCAAGCATCTCACTTGCTAAAAATAAATCCATACCAACCAACTATCCCATAGAACCCAAATAGAACCACTACCTCTCATAGGTAAAAACATATTGGTAATCCCTAGAAAAATTCAATTTCCTATCATAGATTTTTTTTAACATCACACTTGCTAAAAATAAATCCATAATAATCATTTGTGTGGTATATCTACCACCTATCACAAGTGAAAGCATACTCTCATTAAAAAGAGAAACTAGAGTTTCAACCTATCAAATCCTCCATTGGTCAAGTTATAATTTCAAGCACATAAGGATTTAACCAAACACTCAACCTCGATAAGGTCAATTACCACCCCGATGTATAATGGAGATGAAATGTCAACTCACTCTTCACCAGAAGATCGATTTTTGCAAAAATAGTTTTAATACTGTGTATAAACTTCTTTGTTATGAATTTATTGCATATTTAGAAATTTCATCTCATGCTAGAGGTTTATTGGATCTAATCCTTATGAAACTCAACCTTGGGGATGATATGAAATATTAATTTATGGTAGCAAATTACAAACAACATTTCACTTCACTTCAACCCAACACATTATGCAAGCCAAGTGAAAATGTACAAAATGTATGTCAATAAGTTTCATCCCTTAAGGCAGACTTCTTTCCAAGCATATACTAGATTTGAAATCATTTTATTTATACCAAATTTATAAGTAAATCCACTCTCTTATCTTCTAGATATATGTTAAATCACTTAACAATTTCAACCCTAAGTTATTTCAAATCAATATGAACAATAATTGTTGAAATTGTACCCAATCAAGAAGAGAATGTACGTTGAAAATCAAATATTCAACTACACAAATTTGGATAGGCAGAAATTTCATATGTATGTAGAAGAAATGAAGTACGTGCACATACTCATAGGTTGTTACTAGTTGGTATAGTCTTCAAGCTCTCAAAAACCCTAGCTAGGAAAATTATGAAAGCCTTAGCCACCACCAAGATCCAAAACACACAAACATAAACACCAACAAGTCCTCCTTAGCTCTGACATCAAGATAGCACCACATAAGTTCTCTACACTAGCATTATTATCTTCCCTAGGGTTTACATACTCTATTCATGTCACATCACGCAAGTACATAGCAAGACAACTCTAGTCCTAGTCTCCAAATCTACACATACATCCTAAAGTTTGAAACCTCAAACCCCAAGTCATTAACTCTTGCATCACCACAAGAACCTAGACCTCCATGGAATATTGAGGATATAATAACCAAATATTCTTCAAAGGCCTAACATCAAGCTTAACATTAATCTATCTCAATAATCTTTATCTTTCCTTAGCCTAACATCCCACTAGAACAAGGCTCCAATATCATCCAAGGTGTTAGCTCCACTCTTAATGTCTTCTACTCAGGTGGGCACCCTAGTGCCACAAAAGGAGCGAGTAAAACCATGATCATCTCCCACATCATGTTCTTCTTTATGATATACATGTATATAACAAACACTAGCATCACAAGAGAAAACCCTAGCATTATATAAGAGGCATATATCCATGAACCTCCAAAATGTTTCTCTCCCTCCTTGTATTTACTTAAGGTTTTCTCATGAACCCTAAAGTATTGTTCCCTACTTGACTCTCCCATGATTTCATCATGAACCCTGGTGTTAAAAAAAGTATAAATAATAAGTACACTAATGAATAATAAACACTTGACCTCTTTTTTCCTTAATAAATATAACATGTGAGGGGGGCTAACATAAAATAAGGATGTAAGTCCATAAAAATAACCAAGAAGGATAACCCACATAGAGCACTTTCTAATGCAAGGATATGCATATGTCAAACTATGGTTTATTCAACACCAAAAGTGAGATGTCATCCAAGCATGGTCCTTCTCGTGCTCAACACCCCTCCTTGAATATGATATGTTATTTAACAAGTTGTTCATTTGGTGCTCCCTCTTCCACATTGATTTGTTGTCCAAGTATCCTCATGTAATACACTCTATGCGCCACATGTCCTCTCATTTGCCCAATGCTACTCTCTTGTGTGCCAATGAGGTCACGTTGTTATAATGCTCCTCTTGAACAAATGTGTCTAGTTCCATCACTTACCTCAACCAAGTATGCTCCTACATCCTTAAGTCAAGTTCCCAACCTTCAAGAATATATTATATTGTCTCGAACTCTAAGGGATAATGATCTAATATGAACACTATATATTTTGTCACCTGTTTTGGTATATTTTGGCTGGAAAAAAATGCAGTTATTGACTTAAAATGCCTATTTAACGACATATCCTATTTTGATTATTTGACATCTAAAACATTATGGAGACTATTTGAGGCATTAAATGACTTTTTTTAGGGTCTAAATTTTGTAAACAAATTTATTGGCTCTTGATGTTATTCTACACATCAATGCATTTCTAATGGTGTAAATATTGTCTTAAATAGAGTTTGTATGACGAATTTATGCTTCCCACAAGTTGGACTATCATGTTGACCACCATGGTAGTGGGTGCCACAGTTCCCATTACTTACACATGTAGAGTTATTCATGTTTGGAATTTCAAGAGGATTTTATAGGGTATAAAACCCTAATCCTAGTTGGGAGTTGAGGCATGCAAAAATCCCAAACCTAACCCTATATTACTATGAATACATTGTTAAACATTTCACCACTAAGAAAGAAAGGAGTTGCATTCTTATTTTATTGATTATTGTTTCATAGATGAGTAGAGTAAGGGGAGTGGGAAATTCGAGTGAAACAAAGGAAGTAGAAAACCCTATAGAAAAAATATAGGCCACAATGTCCATGACAACTCCATAGTGAGCTCACCTTTCTTGTATTTGAATTTCATAAATAAGAAGTAAAAAGCAAGACAATGTGCTCACCTTTTGGCTAGGTTTTACCATTTGGGTTTCTTAGGGAACATCTTGTGTTCATTATGTGGATAATTTGGTATTTGTTTTATCTTATTTTATTCCAATATCAATTTATTTTTGTATTTTGTGTGTGACTAAGCTAGTCATGTTAAATATATATCTTATGCAAAACATTGGATAATGAAGAGTTTGTATAAGCTTGTAATATATGTTGTGATGAACTATTCCAGTGGAATATCAATGGCTATTTAATTAATTTCCCTCCTCCAAATGCCTAGTGCTTCTTGTCCTAGGTAGGTACCTCCTCTAATCAAGTAACAACCTCCCTTATTATGTGTACCCAATGGGGTATTCAACATGTTAATCAAAGTAACAACCTCCTAGGTAAGGGCACCATCCAAAACCAGCAAGGTTCAACATCCAACCAAACTAAGCCATTAATATGTCCATGAAACATTGTTAAGGAGTTAGGAGACATGATACTCTCCTATTAAGGTGAGAACACTTTTAGAGTAACCCCAAAAGGTAACACATATGCCATAAAGTTCTAGATTTATTTGTGAGAGTGCCTAAGAAGGTAGAAGAGCCACACTTAGATCTCATAGTATGGTGAATGTATGAAGGCAAAGTGGTACTCGATTGCAACTTTGTGGGAACATGTTAAACATGTATGATGCTCTAGAGGAATATTTGCTTTGTGTCAATGTGGATTTGATGGGAGTAAACTTTGAGCTACATAAGGGGAACAATTAATTTGTAACACAATTGGAGTTTGGTGTATTATAAGGGTCTAATAAGCCCATTATTGAAATGAAGATATATCATGTAGCATCAATGGAAGTTTAGTGAGAGTGTTGTTACATGGGTGCAACCAATGTGGACTAAAGATATGATTTGTATATATCATTTCGAATGCCTTGATTTATCTCACTTTTGAAGAGTTTTGGTGTATTCATCAAGAAGTTGTGTGGAGGTAACTAATCAATATCAAGACTAACTAGATATAACAATGATGAGGCTTTGTCATATCAATTGAAATGGATATCATTATATATTTAATACATAAAAGGCTTGATTGGAAGATATGGGAGCTTGAGTGACCATTTAAGGGGTGACCATTTTGCAGGCCCATGAATCATCATCACAACCTAGAAGACTATGAAGACATTGAGTGGAGCAGTACCAAACATTACAAGAATTATCGTCCTATGAATTGATCTATTTGAATGGATGTTAGGAGAACCTCAAAATAAGGGCTCTCTTTGTTTAACTTCAATGTGTTGCTTGAAGGTAAGGTCCCAAAATCTAAAATCCATAAAGACGAGTAAGCATGACCAGTGCTTGAAAGAGATGGATCTTTTCCCATATGTCGATCCAGGAGGATCTTGTCAGTCCAGCATGAGTGGAGTCTTCAGTAGTTAAACATCAAAGTGATTGTCAAATGATCATTGGTCAATAAGGTCTTGAACTTTATCAGCTTCGCCAGTTTCATCGTCAGCATTCAGTGTTTGGTGTCTTCAGCTTCGATAGTGATGTTTATGGTTAAGGTTGTCCGGTGATGTTAATGGTTTTCATGGTGTTCGAAGGATAGGGTTTTGTATCAGGTTCTCGGCATGTGATTGTTGACAGTTCTGCCAGGATTTGGTCGTCGACATGGGTTTGTCATCCGTCTCACAGGATTTGGTCTTCGACATGGGTTTGTCATCCGTCTCGCAAGATTTGGTCGTCGACATGGGTTTGTCATCCATCTCACAGGATTTGGTCGTTGACATGGGTTTGTCATCTGTCTCGCAGGATTTAGTCGTCGACATGGGTTTGTCGTCTGTTTTGCATGGTTTGGTTGTCGACATGGGTTTTCGTCATGTGATGTTTGTTGCAAAAGTCACTTTGTGAAAAAATATGTGTAAATGGGTTTTTTTAGATGTCAAAATGTAAATATTGACTCTAAAAACTAAAACCTAAGACATTATGCATTAAAACCTTAGTCCTAGCTCCAAACCTATGGTACAAACCTAATGATAAACCCCAACACTTAAAACTACATCTAAAACCTAACCTATACCTAAAACCATACATTAAAATGTTGTTCCCTAAGTCTAAAACCCTCTCGACCTTTGTAAACATTACAAAACATTGCAAAATATATTTAAAATAGGTCCCTAACCGCGGTGTTTATACCACATCAGAACCGTGAGCACGTGAATAGAAGGTGGCAGACTGCACATACAGAAGGTAGTCTTTGTCATTTGGGTTGACAGTGGTGGTTAGGGTCATACATGTGAATAACTCTGCAAAACCTCGGTGGGGAGACCGCATTGGAACTGCGCAGTGGGTTGATAGTTGCGGTCAAGGTTAACTATGATATGTGAATGTCGGGATTAAACAACCATTAACCGTCAACATATCAGTGGAACCGTTGGAGCCCAAACTATGGGGGTTACCCACCTATGCACATGCACTGTCAGCGCCTTCGCCCGATTAGCTAACCGCTAATGGATTCGAGCTAATCCAAAGTCTAGAAGTGGGTTTTTATGTGTTATTTTGAGTATTTGTAATTACACCTAGGCTATGTAACATTAACTCATAACTAGAACCCTAATTTAACCCCAAAAGTAAGCTATTTCATTCCTAAACTAGGCATGAAGGAGTTTGAATGAATTTGCAGGGTTATAAAGGTAGTTTGGTGCTTTGAAGAGAAAAAAGGTGGTTTTAAGTTTTGTATGCAAATTCTAGAGGATATAGGTTGTTTTTGTTTTCACTGTAACAGGAGCATCGGGAGTCGGAATTGGGAACCAAAATAGGCATTGGAAATCTAATTCAGAGAGATTTATTGTGACAGTGATTAGAAGTGCCTGCATGCACAATAATTCTGATTAATTTGTTGTGTAATCGACCTCCTCGGATTCAATCCTAATAAATCTTTCTTGCGACAGTGATCAAAAGTGCCTACATGCACAATCATTCTGATTAATTTGTTGTGTAATCGACCTCCTCAGATTCAATCCTAATAAAGCAGTCACCCATCTTGAAAGTTGACCCGGAGACATAATCCATTAGGGACAAACTCTGTAATCAATCTTGTTGTCTGGTGTTGTTGTGTTTTTGTTTCTTTTCACTTTTGTTTGCATCTTGTTTATGTTTCAATTATGTCGTAAAGTCATTCCTTTTCAATTAGTTCTCACGGTTAAAGCACTTTAAGTTAACATTTGATTCATTGATGGCATTAATCAATTCTACTTCAGTTTAACATATGATCATTTCAGATCATATAATTTGGTATCGAAGCAGGTTGTGTTTGTAGAATTTTTTCATTGAATGTTAACCAAGTCAAAGTTGCAAAGTGGAGAAGGAATCCTCGAGGAGATTAATCCAAATATTGGAAAGTGAAGATTCATTCATAAGTCGACCATGATAGGATCAGATGCAGGTGAAAATCCTAAAACTAAGATGAGCGAGGAACAGTTTCAGCAAGCATTCTTGAGTATGCAGTAGATGTTGGGAGAACTTTACGAATATAAGAAGGTGAGAGATGCAGCTTCTTATTCAAAGACATCGAAGAAGGACAAAGGTAAAGGCAAGGCTGATAAACCTCCTTCACCTCCATCATCTCCATCATCATCATCTTCTTCTTCCTCCTCCATTGCAGAATTTGAGACATAAAAGAAACCTAAGAAAACACCTCTTTTGAAACTTGATGTAAAATTTGAGTTACCTATTTATGATGGTGAAATGAATCCTGAAAAGCTAGATAGTTGGATTAAGAAGTTAGAAGTGTATTGTCATATTTAGAACATTTCTGATGATAAAATGAAAATTCAGTTAGTTACACTCAGAATGGCGGGAACAACTTTAATCTGGTGGGAAAGTAAAACTCAAATAGATGTAAAGCGAAAAGGTAAAGTCATCTCTTCATGGTCTAAGTTTTTAAAAGCTCTTAGGAAACAATTCTATCCTTTAGGATACATGCAGCAAGTTGTTATTGGTTGGAAGCATTTGAGGCAAGGTAAAGGGCAGAGTGTTCAGGAGTTTACTCAGGAGTTCAGAAAGAAAGCATTGGCGCTTGGTATTTCATTGGATACACATGGAACTTTATTAAAATACATTGGTAGTTTACATTCATATTTGCAACATACATTATTGATGTTTAATCCTGATGATTTTGATGAAGTGTGTGTTCAAGCCATACATATTGAATCAGGTGGCAGACCATTCAAGTTTTCACCACAATCATCCAAATAGTTGGAAATCAAGGATTCCAATGATAGTAAGGGGAAGAACAATTCAAAGAGAAAGAAATCACCGATATCTCAGAAGGAAAGACCTACTTGTTCTCAATGCCAGAGAATCAATCATGATAAATCTAGGTGTTGGAAACTTCATCCCGAACTTAAGTCCAAAAAGTTCTTTACAGAGAAGGATGAAAAGAAATCAATTGCAGCAGTCCAACAAGATCTAGGTTCTGATTCATGTGATGAAAGGAGGATAACTGCCATAGTTTTGAGAGGTAAAACTTCTGACACTGGTTCAAGTTTGAATATTATTGCATCTTCATCAAACATAAATCCTTCAAATGAGGATAAAAGAGTTGAATTGTTTAACATAAGGATAACTTCTAAGCAGTGAGCACACAAAGATAGATACAATGTTTGATAGTGGATCACAGGAAAATTTAATATCTGGATATTTAGTTAAGAACTTGGGTTTGGAGACACAGAATCATCCAAAACCTTACCCATTAGGATGGCTAAATAAATCAACTCAAATAAAAGTCACAAAATAGTGTCGATTAAGATTTTCCATTACAGCTAATTACATTGATGAAGTGGAATTATATGTGGTTCCAGTAGACATATGTGGAGTTGTTTTAGGAAGTCCTTATCTTTATGATTGTGTTGTTGTATTTTATAGAAGAGAGCATAAATATCACCTTAAGAAAGATGGGGTCGAATTTATTGTCAAGGTACATAAAAGTAAAATCACTTGAATTTAGTTGTTGCTAATCAGATGAAGCGATTAATAAGTTCAAGTAAGAGATTTGTAATCATGTGTATAAAGGAACAACATAAGAATCAACATGATGTTTGTTCAGGTTATGAGTCTCAGCTTAAAGATAGTTTGATCGAAGAGGTAGAAACTTTTACAATTCTATTTAAAGAAACCAAACATCTTACTCATAAGCACGAAATACAACATGAGTTACAGTTGATGCATAAATCTCCTTTTCCTAATGTTAGAATGAATCAATCCAGTCCAAGTTTAGAAGTTATATGTGACAGGGATGCAGGTCAGTATTGGGGAAAGTCAGTGTTAAATTTCTCTTGTATTGTATCACCATTTCATGTTTCAAATAGTTTGGAAGCCTCTTTTCAAGTGGAGAGGAAGCCCATTTGTTTTCATATCAAAGCCTTTTCTCAAGCAGTGTCAAAGTCACCAATACATCTAAAGGAAAATTATGCATCGAAGGAAAGTGCTACTCAATGGAAACATCATTTAATAAATAAGCAAATAGTGATTCAAACAAATCAACAGCCATTTCAATACTTTAAAAATCAAACTAAGTTGCAGCAGTTTTCACCTTACAATTTGATGAGTTTATTGCAGCAATTTCACTTAGTACTCAGGAATCAGGGAAGTATATCAAGTCAAGTAGCTGGTTTGATGTCAAAAATGTCTTTGATTGTCTTTGTCATTCCGCAATATAAATTGTTAATACATGTCAATAGTATTGAACAATATCCTGTAGAGATTATTTTCAAAGATGTGTATGAATCACTAATTCATGGTGCTTCGTGGAAAGAAATCAATTGCCATGTTCATAACAGGTTGTTTAACCATCTTCGCAAGTTGTGCATATTGCAGATGGATGGAACAGTTCACGATTCAAAATGTGCCATCATCAACATCATCAGGGTCATCACTTTCAAGTGACGGATCGAATGTATTGGTACATCTTTTGGACAAGGTGGAGAGTGAGGGAACTCTACCCTCATTTACTATCTATTTAAGTCAAACTTTTGTGGTCCAAAATATTTCAAGTGGAGAGGATTGATCCACGAGGATCTTGTCAGTCCAGCATGGGTGGAGTCTTTAGTGGTTCAACATCGAAGTGATCATCAAATGATCATTGGTCGATGAGGTCTTGAACTTTATCAGCTTCGCCAGTTTTGTTGTCAACATTCAGTGTTCAGTGTCTTCAGCTTTGACAATGATGCTTATGGATCGGGTTGTCCAATGATGTCAATGGT
Source organism: Pinus taeda (assembly GCA_000404065.3). Classification (NCBI taxonomy): domain Eukaryota; kingdom Viridiplantae; phylum Streptophyta; class Pinopsida; order Pinales; family Pinaceae; genus Pinus; species Pinus taeda. Next base: position 22,160 of record APFE031296217.1, on the reverse strand, counting down.
TTTCATGTTGTTTAAAGGATAGGTTTTTATATCAAGTTTTCGACATGTGATTGTTGTCAGTTCCACCAGGATTTGGTCGTCGACATGGGTTTGTCATCCGTCTCGTAGGATTTAGTTGTCGAAATGGGTTTGTCGTCTATCTCGTAGCATTTGGTCGTCGACATGGGTTTGTCATTTGTCTCGCAGGATTTGGTCATCGACATGGGTTTGTCATCCGTCTCGCATGATTTGGTCGTCAACATGGGTTTGTCTTCTGTTTTTCAAGGTTTGGTTGTCGAAATGGGTTTTCGTCATGTGATGTTTGTTGCAAATGTCGCTTTGTGAAAAAATATGTGTAAATGGGTTTTCTTAGATGTCAAAATGTAAATCTTGACTCTAAAAACTAAAAACTAAGACATTATGCATTAAAACCTTAGTCCTAGCTCTAAACCTATGGTACAAATCTAATGACAAACCCTAACACTTAAAACTACATCTAAAACCTAACCTATACCTAAAACCATACATTAAAATGTTGTTCCCTAAGTCTAAAACCCTCTCGGCCTTTACAAACGTTACAAAACATTGCAAAATATATTTAAAACAGGTCCCTAACCATAGGTTTTAATCCACGTCGGAATTGCGGGCATGTGAACAGAAGGTAGCAGACTGCATAGACAGAAGGTAGTCTCCATCGTTTGGGTTGACTGTTGCGGTCAGGGTTAGACATGTGAAAAACTCTGCAAAACCTCGGTGGGGAGACTACGTTGGAACTGCGCAGTGGGTTGAGAATTGCGGTCAGGGTTAGCTGTGATATGTGAATGTCGGGATTAAACAACCGTTAACCGTCAACAGATTAGCAGAACTATCGGATCCCAAATCACAGGGGTTACCCACCTATGCACATGCATTGTCAGCGCCTCCACCCAGTTAGCTAACCGCTAATCGATTCGGGCTAATCCAAAGTCTAAAAGTGGGGTTTTATGTGTTATTTTCAGTATTTGTAATTACACCTAGGCCATGTAACATTAGCTCATAACCAAAACCCTAATTTAACCCCAAAATTCAGCTAGTTCATTCCTAAACTTGGCATGAAGGAGTTCGAATGCATTTGCAGGGTTATAAAGGCAGTTTGGTGCTTTGAAGAGAAAAAGGGTGGTTTTAATTTTTGTATGTAGATTCTGGAGGATATAGGTTGTTTTTGTTTTCAATGCAACAAGAGCATCAGGAGTCAGAATTGGGAACCAAAATAGACGTTGGAAAGCTAATTCAGAGAGATTTCTTGTGACAATGATCAGAAGTGCCTGCGTGCAAAATCATTCTGATTAATTTTTTGTGTAATCGACCTCCTAGAATTCAATCATAATAAAGTGGTCATCCATCTTGAAAGCGAACCCGAAGACGTAGTCCATCAGGAACGAACTCCGTAATCAATATTATTGTCTGGTATTGTTGTGTTTTTGTTGTTTTTCACTTCTGTTTGCATATTTTTAATGTTTCAATTCTGTCGTAAAGTCATTCGTTTTCAATATGTTCTCATGGTTAAAGAACTTTAAGTTAACATTTGATTCACTAATGGCATTAATCAATTCTAATTCAGTTTAACATATGATCATTTCAAATCATATGTCTTGAAATTGAAGTGAGAAACACTACTTATTAAGGGAACTGATCGATGTGTAAATTTTACTTAAACGAGTCCTTATGCTAGTCTCAACCATAAGAAACCATGTAACACCACACAATGAAATTTTAGGCTCTCGCGTAATTCCCTTTTGAAGAAATGAATTAATAAGCGAAGAACTCATTCTTTCAAGTGAGCATATTTTTTTGAGGATGAGGCAAAATCCCATTCCATTTTGATTATTTTTAAAATTTCGACAATTAGTGCCATGATCAAAATTTCCATCGATCAGATGGAACTATCACATTAAACAAAATTTCCACCCAACTTAAAATATAATTCCATTGAAAATAAGGCAAGTTTGTCCTTATTAACTTATTCCATCCTTAGTCACTACCATGTAGGGAGTATATTAATCAATTATAATTTAACTTCTATTAGTTTAATTGAATTTGTAATTTTATTCGAAGTTTTTGCAAAAGTATTTATTAAAATTCATTTTTTGGAATATATATGTGTGTGTGTGTTTAAATTTGTATTACTCAAATCATCATAATGGGACTTAGTTACCATGGTGTAGGGCCAATTGTTTTGCTTGTTTGATAGAGTAAAAGATAAAAATAAAAGTAAAAACAAATTTCTACAGATGAACCACTAGAAAATTTGAAGTCTTAGCACACTCTCTGACACTGTAGTGAGGCTCTTACACTGCATATTCATACCACTGTAGTTGACACAAAGGGTGCCTAACGCTCCCGATGTTATTGTTCTACCACCACCCTCCATTTGGTAAACTACATGCACCCACACCCTTTACCTAAATCAAGACTTTCACACTTAGACTCCCTCCCTCACCTACTACATGCAAGTATTCCATCCCATTTACCTCTATGCTTAATGATAATTCCCATCTCATTCACCTATACAAATGAAGGGTTCCAAAAACTAGAAAGAGTCAATAATTGCAGTATTGAGGGGAAAAAATTCACCCTAACGGTATTACATTCACTTTGTACTTCACTAAATTACTATTCAAAGTGTAAATACTCTATCACCAATGTACTTTTCTCTTTGAAGATATTATTTTCATTCAATTCTCAAATATATACTAGTCTTCGAAGGAATATTTACACTAGCAATCATTATGAAAATGTAGTTATACATACATGTAATTGTATACACATCGATATAAAACCTTTGTCATTGAAGAATATGACCATTTTGGAAAAAAAATGATGGAGAGGATGGAATTGGGCATGTAATCATTCACCAAAATAAGCTCGTTTTTTTTTAATTCCTTAAGTGACAGTTGTGTAACATCCCTAGTTAAAAATCCATGTAAATATAAAACTAATACCAAGGTCATGGGATGTGTATTCCAAGTTGAATGATGGGCAAAACATCCTAGTGGATGTTCATTTGGTTTATTATGGCTAAAGGAAATTGGCAAAGGCAATGACAAAGTCTTTGGGAAGGCAAAGTGGCATTTATTGGCATTTTATTTATTAATAATGGAAATTAGGAGAAAATGAAGGTGAAAGGTCATAGGTTGCATGTGAGGAGGAAATTGAAGGGAAAATAATGGAAAATGAAGAAAATAAAGGCTTCTGAGGATCAGTTCATAGAATTTTGTCAATTCAATTTTGGATCTCTCTCTATCTTCTCTCTCTCACTCACTCTTGGACACTTAGAGTTTTCTTGGAGCACTTTACCATTGGAACAATAAATGCAAAGAAAGCAAAGGAAAGCAAGAATAAAGCAAGGAAGAGAAAGATCAAGCAACTACAGCGATATTATTTGCAGGTATCAATTTGCATGTATGTTTTCCTTGCTAGTTTTGGCATGCATGGTTATGCATGTGTGATCTTGGTTCTCTTTTTGTCATGGGCATGGGTTTTTCCATGTGCGACAATGTTTTTTAGCCTAGCCTTTCCATTTCTAGATAAACATGGTGTGATGGCGTTCTCATGTTTTGGTTGAGGTCGATTACCGAATGGATTCAAAACTGAGTGAGGTGGATATCTAAAAGAAATAACACATGTCCTAGTGATCCCTGAACCAGATTGTGGATTACAGTAAAGCGTTGGCCTAGTAACTCCTGAACCAGACCCTCGGTTGTGGTAAAGCTAGATTTTTTGTTGCCTTGGTGGGCTAAGAATCCTCGACTGGTGAATGGCGAGATATATGGTAAATCCTAGAGGTGAGTTCCCTCGATTAGGAATAAGAGTCCTTGGATGGTGAATGGAAGGATATATGGTAAAACCTGGAGGGTGGAGTCTCAATTATGGCCTAGTTGTTAGAAAATTATATATTACAGATCTACATAGACACAATACAATTCCCTCATATATAGTGAGGGGTTTCCTTCTAGGGAAAAAAACCCTAAATTAAACATAACTTCTACCGTCAGATCCCTGCCTAATGAACGACCCAGATTGACTACGATATTACAACATTTTACAAGGAAATTTTACATCTATTTTTAGCTTCGGGGTTGTTGCCCCTTATCCCCCACTGGGGGGGCTCCAAATAATCATCGTCACCCCCTGGTGGTGTACATTTTATGGGTGGCATTGTCGCCACATTACAAACTAGGGTCCAATGCGGCAATACCTATGAATAAGGAAGATAATTAGGCTCCACACCCAATAATCTCCCACTTGGAGACTAATTATAGCAACTCCACTGTTGCTTCATTTGTTGGAAAATCACTCCACTTTGGACCTGGTTGTTTCTCATCTTCTTCATAATACTTGAAGACCAATTGAAACTAAGAAGAATCTAAATTTCTCCCTAGTTACAACTTTTGTTAACATATCTGCAGGATTCTTGCTAATGTGTATCTCTTCTAGCTTCAACTGTCCATCTTCCAACATTGACCGTATGAAATGGTATTTGAGCTGTATATGTTTATTATTGGAATGAAATACAAAGTTCTTTGCAAGATGTATTGCATGTATGCTTTCCTTGCTAGTTTTGGCATGCATGGTTATGCATGTGTGTTCTTGGTTCTCTTTTTGTCATGGGCATGGTTTTTTCCAGGTGCGACAGTTTTTTTCAGCCTAGCCTTGCCATTTCTGGATAGCCATGGTGTGATGGTATTCTCATGTTTTGGTTGAGCTCGATTACCGAATGGATTCAAAACTGAGTGAGGTGGATATCTAAAAGAAATAAGACATGCCCTAGTGATCCCTGAACCAGATTGTGGATTACGGTAAAACATTGGCCTAGTAACTCCTGAACTGGACCTTGGGTTGTGGTAAAGCCATATTTTATGTTTCCTTGGTGGACCTAAGAATCCTTGACCGGTGAATAGTGAGATATATGGTAAAGCCTAGTGGTGAGTCCCCTCGATTAGGCATAGGAATCCTTGGATGGTGAATGGAAGGATATATGGTAAAACCTGGAGGGTGGAGTCTCAATTATGGCCTACTTGTTAGAAAATTATATATTACAAATCTACATAGATGCAATAAAATTCCCTCATATATAGCGAGGGGTTTCCTTCTAGGGAAAAACACCCCTAAATTAAACATAACTTCTACCATCAGATCTCCACCTAATGAACAGCCCAGATTGACTATGAAATTACAACATTTTACAAGCCAATTTTACACCTATTTTTAGCTTCGGGTGTACTACCCCTGATCCCGCGCTGGCGGGTGGGGGGGAGGGGGGCTCCAAATAATCATTGTCACCCCCCCTGGTGGCGTATATTTTACGGGCGGCGTTGTCACCACATTATGAAATGAGGTCCAAAGTTGCGATACTTATGAATAAGGAAGATAATCAGGCTCCAAACCCAATGATCTCCCACTTGGAGACTAATTATAGCAACTCCACAGTTGCTTCATTTGTTGGACAATCACTCCACTTTGGACCTGGTTGTTTCTAATCTTCTTCATAATACTTGAAGACAAATTGAAACTAAGAAGAATCTCAGTTTCTCCCTGGTTACAACTTTTGTTAACATATCTGCAAGATTTTGGCTAGTGTATATCTTTTCCAGCTTCAATTGTCCATCTTCCAACATTGACCATATGAAATGGTATTTGAGTTGTATATGTTTATTCTTGGAATGAAATGCAGAGTTCTTTGCAAGATGTATTGCATGTATGTTTTTCTTGCTAGTTTTGGCATGTATGGTTATGCATGTGTGTTCTTAGTTCTCTTTTTGTCATGGGCATGGGTTTTTCCAGGAGCAATAGTGTTTTTCAGCCTAGCCTTGCCATTTCTGGATAGCCATGGTGTGATGGGGTTCTCATGTTTTGGTTAAGATTGATTATTGAATGGATTCAAAACTAAGAGAGGTGGATATTTGAAAGATGTCCTAGTGATCCCTAAACCAGATTGTGGATTACGATAAAGCGTTGGCCTAGTAACTCCTGAACTGGACCTTGGGTTGTGGTAAAGCCAAATTTTTTGTTGCCTTGGTGAGCCTAAGAATCCTCAACTGGTGAATGGTGAGATATATGGTAAAGCCTAGAGGTGAGTTCCCTCGATTAAGAATCGGAATCTTTGGATGGTGAATGGAAGGATATATGGTAAAACCTGGAGGGTGGAGTCTCAATTATGGCCTAGTTGTTAGAAAATTATATATTACAAATCTACATAGATGCAATACAATTCCCTCATATATAGCGAGGGGTTTCCTTCTAGGGCAAAAAAACCCTAAATTAAACATACTTCTACAATATTTTACAAGGCAATTTTACATCTATTTTTAGCTTCGAGAGTGTTGCCCCTAATCCCCCGCTGGGGGGGGTGCTCCAAATAATCATCATCACCCCCTGGTGGCGTACATTTTACGGGTGGCATTGTCACCACACTACGAAATGGGGTCCAATGCGGCGATACCTATGAATAAGGAAGATAACCAAGCTCCACACCCAAAAATCTCCCACTTGGAGACTGATTATAGCAACTCCACCACTACTTCATTTGCTGGACAATGAATTAACTTTAGACCTAGTTGTTTCTCATATTCCTCATAATACTTGAAGACCAATTGAAACTAATAAGAATCTTAGTTTCTCCCTAGTTACAACTTTTGTTAACATATTTGCAGGATTCTGGCCAGTGTGTATCTTTTCCAGCTTCAATTGTCCATCTTCCAACATTGACCGTATGAAATGGTATTTGAGTTGTATATGTTTATTCTTGGAATGAAATGCAAATTTCTTTGCAAGATGTATGGCACTCTAGTTGTCACTTTATAATGTGCCCAACTCTTTCTTCTTACCCAATTCGTCCAGAAACCTTTGTAACCAAATCGTTCTCTTACTAGCCTCTGTAGCAACAACATACTCTACTTCCATTATTGAGAGTGCAACAAACACTTTGCAATTTTGAAACTCAACTGACAATTGTTCCACCTACAGTAAACACATAAACTATTGTGCTCCTCCAGTTATCTCTATCGCCCACCATATCTACATCAACATATCCCTATAGAGCAATGTTTGAACCACCAAAGCATAATGCTTGATTTGTGGTACCTCTCAAATACCTGAGAATCCACTTCACCGCCATCCAATATTATTTTCCTGGATTGTTCATGTACCACTTACAACTCCCACTACATGTGCAATATTAGGCCTTGTGCAGATGACTACATACATTAAGCTTCCAACTGCTGATGCATATGGAACTTTAGACATATAAGCCATTTCTTCCTGAGTCTTGGGACACACCTCCTTACTTAGTTTGAAATGGCTAGCCAAAGGTATACAAACTAGTTTTGCATTTTTCATATTAAAAATTTTCAACACCTTTTCTATGTACTCACTCTGAGATAATGTTAATTTTCGATTCTTCCTGTCTCTAGTTATTCTCATACCAAGGATTTGTTTTGCAGCAGCCAAATCCTTCATTGCAAATGAGTTTGCCAATTTTATTATAAGCACATTTATTTACATATAATAACAATATAATATAGCTTCCATCATTTTTCCTTTTGAGATAACCACAATGATCATAGTGACATTTAGTATAACCTTGTTTAGACATAAACCTGTCAAATTTTAGATACCACTTCCTTGGAGGCTGTTTTAAGCCATGCAAGCTCTTCTTCAACATGCACACTAGTTTCTCCTTCTCTTTTACCTCATATCCTTGTGGTTGTTGCATATATAT
>APFE031296208.1:0-12262 GCA_000404065.3 Pinus taeda | reverse complement strand
ATTAATAGACCGTTATACTAATGTTAAATATAGATTAACATAATTTCAACAATATTTAAGTTTAATAAAGTTTAATAATTTATATATTAATTGATAATTATATTGACTATAAAAATAAACTAACATAGTTTCCATAATGATATTATCATTTTTAATTATTAAAAAATATTTAAAAAAAATAAATTATTATTAAATTTTACAAATATATAAATTAATTAAAAAAATATTGAAATTAAAATTATTAAATATTATTTTTAATTAAAAATTAATGTAAATATATATTTGCATAGAAAATTACTTTTTAACCTAATATGATAGAGATTTTGTAACATAATATAATATCTTGCAAATAATATATAACCCTATATGAATAACCCTAAAAAGCAACATTAATCACACCAATACCACTTTGTAGTAAACTTTTTCTTATGCACCCCAATCCTTATGGTGACCGAAAACCATGATCTAACAAATGAAGTCTCAACCTTATAATCTTTGTGTGATGAGTTGTAACACATATTAGGCCATACCTACTCCTTTTCTAAGTACAATTTTTCTTCCATCAATGTCAAGCTCAAAAAAATAGACTTAATAATAAAATAAGTAATCCAACTCATGGGAATATACCACGAACTCAAGTAACAATTATTCCAACTATGGGGAATTTAATCATCCAATATGATGGGGTTTGAGTCTCAACAAATTTTTCATGATCCTATGACTCACACATGGAATTGATTGCCTAAATTAGACCTAAATAAATTGAATGGCTACAGCCCTACATGATGGGTCACCTATATGGAACATTATTTTTCCCTACATGGAATCACCAATGGAATAATTAATTTGTGTGGGTTTATTATAATTAGGTCCTAAAAAATTCCAATGATTGAAATGGCATAAGAAATCCAAAGATGGTTATATTGTTTGGACACAATTCTTTATACGGAATTGAATCCCTAGACAAAGATCATTGTAAAAAGTATTGTTTAGAATACTTTTATCAACACCACATTGTAAAAAGCTACAGTTGAGAATTGGCCTTAGAGGAGGCACCAGAGTAAGCAGCAGAGGCATTGGCCATAGAGGAAGCACTGGAGTAAGCCGTACAAGGTAGAGGCAACAATTCTTTATACACAATTGAATCCCTAGACACAGGTCATTGAAACAAGTATTGTGTAGAATAATTTCATCAATACATTCACATAAATCTACTGCAAATGCCTAATAAAGAGTACTTTGTCAAAAATTCTCTGATGTCATTTAAATTATTAAAATTAATTTAATTTAATGGGATCCATCGACTTGGCTTTTTTACCAGAATAGGCGGCCGGAGCTTCTACTTAGTTTATGTGGAGCCAACAGCATAAGTCGAGGCATCCATCCTGTAGGAAGCAGAGGAGAAAGCCATCGAATGCAGAGACAAAAATCCTTTATCCAGAATTGAATCCTTGCACAAAAATATGCGACAAACCTCTTAACATATTCTGAAGAATAATCAGTCAGCACCTCGACGCTCTATGTTCACTACGGTCTGTTGGTCCATATGGAAGTGGAGGAATGAATACATCTTCAAAAGCTCCAGGAGGCCTATGTCTTCTCTTCTGCTTGGCATCAAAGCTTACCTTGATTGTCTGGGTTGAACAGGCTTCCCTATCCAGCATCATCTTTTTGCTTTTTTACCATGTGTAAAGATGCACAACATTTTGGGACTTTTAAGATTATCTTTTCATGATGTAATGTTTCTGCACCTTTTTGCAAATATGGAACACTCCTACAGCATACAATGATCTGGCATTTATATGTTTCCCACTCAGTTTAGAATCCTTCTGGATTTTGTGGCACTCTGGTTCCTTTATATTCATAGACCTCTATATGTAATTTATATTTCCTTAATATAAAAAAAAATATGGTTTTTTCTTCTGAAAAAAATATTCTGCAGAATAGTTTCATCAAATATTCCACCATAAATCTGCTACAAAGAGGCCATGAAAACTGAATTCTATTTCTAACCTTGTATAGGTTCCATGGCCAATAATATCATAAGTCTATCAAAATTTCAATTAATTTAAACGAATCTTAACATAAAATTAGAAAGCATCGATTTCATGAGGAATAATGTCAAATAATTCAAGAAATATATTAGAGCTAAAATTAAAATTAGTTTAACCACATATTCACACCACCTAGAAAATTAAGAACGGATAATCTAAGAAATTTCAAGTGCGTCTAATTTTAACACAGAATTTGAAACAACCGAAAATAATCTCAACTGCAACGGAAAATACCTGAAATTCCCCAACTGAGCTTTTTTAATTGTCAGGTCAATGCAGGGCACAAACATTGCTACAAACATTGCTATTGCTTTCGCAAACTGTACCACTTCTTTCGTACCACTTCTTTCGTACCATCTCTAAATCATTCCGCTGATTAACCAGTGAAAATAAGAATTATAATATTCTTACTTATGGTGTTTAGCCCTAATTACCAAACCACATTTTAAAGTTCCATAAACAGATTTAACATGCCAATAAAGAACACTGCAAACAAAATAAAAAAGACAAAAGCTTGCCAAGTCAAATAAAAATATATACACGATAATTGAATCAAATCGCCCAGCAATAAACCCAGAGAAAATGAAAACAATAAAGCCAGAATGGCAGAGCAATAAACCAGAACAACAAGTGAGCAAGAATTTACGGATCCCCTGATGCTCGAAACAAACACAAGACCATAAATCTTCAAAAAAGAAACAAGGGCTCAAACATTCACTACATTGAGAACAATGGTAAAAGGTGCGGCCACTATTTATATTGGTATGAAAAGCATTCAAACGGCTATGTAATGGAGGATCCAAAGCTTTTCTTTTAGTTTTGCCCCATTAAAGGGTAATGGAGGTTTTCATTTTCTTTTAATTTTGACCCATTAAACGTTAATACAACTTTTTTAAAACCAGAAAGTCATTCATGTAACTTTCTTGAAACTCCTTTTCATACTTATGCTTTTATAAAATTAATTAATAGAAATTTTAATATTGTTTTAATATTTTTTTTCAATAATATCTGTAAATCTCTATAGAAGAGAAATAACCATCAAACATCTATTATCTTGTTGTATAAGTAAATATATTATGATTGTCCAATTCAATTACAAAGACTACGCTTGCTTATAGAAGTCGTGGAGCATCATTAATTACCTATAGAAAGAAATGGATTTAAATTTTCAGATACCTTTAACTCCCATGACTATTTGAGCTACTTTAAATGGCATGACTACTTGAGCATGATTCTGATTGAAATCACATTTTTATAATAATAGTGATATTTACAAGTCATTTTGAATATGTTTTTAAGACCAACAATTAAATATTTATTACTCTTTTAGTTAGCTTAGTTATATATTTATTAATTTTTTTAGTTGGCATGGTTTAAGTGTTTAATGTTGCACAATAAAATGGTAAAATTTTATACATCATGTTATTTTAATTAAACAAGTTTTACCTAGCAGCAAACATTTATTACTAAATGTGTTATGCAAATAATGTTAGTATGTTAGAATGGTAGCTAATCTAAACTTTGTAGTAAAAGTATTTAAAATCTACTGGAGACCCAAATTAACTATCATGATTTATTATCATTTTTTTAAGAGAACAAAAGATTTTGGTCTATTGAATGCAAAGGCAATGAATGCATTCTTTGCCTAGAGAGGTTTAAGGTTGAGTGAACTCAAAATAGCCAAAAAAGTTGAATATAATTTTTAGGAATGAAGTTATTCTTTTTTTAATTTTTTTATTAAGGGTTGCGGGTTTGTGTGGGTGTGGACTTCAGTGGCATGGTTAATTTGTTCCCCGTCGAGTTCTCTAGAAAATTGGAACACATAGTGGGAAACCATTTAAATTCAATATGACCACTAAATGACTATATAGATATCATAAAATATAATTGGCCTACTAGAAACTTCTTGCAATTAAAATTTGCAATGAAATGACCCGTTAAAATTCCCTAGCGGAAAAGCCAAAAAAAAAATAATAATAATAATCATAAAAACTACTTGGACTTGTAAGTCACTATTTATTCATTCCACCAACAATATAGAAAGGGCAAAATAATGCTTTTTGATTTAGACACATCAAAATAAAATTGGGTATGAGCAAGAATTAATAGATAATTTGGAAGCTTTCTTTACTCAAGTTGTAGTTGGTTTCGATGATCAAGTTTTTGAAAAATAATGAAAATAATCATATAATTAAAGTAGAGCCTTGTGGATTCCTAAAGAAGATGAAAACACTAAGTATTTTCATCATTTTGTGAATCATAGAAAGAATGTTAACACAACTTGGAAAATGTTAAGATATCATGGTGTAGAAGTTAGAGTATTTTTTGATTTGGGTTTTTTGGAACTAAAGCATATACATAGAGAGGATAATAAGGTTTCTATTATTGAGGTTATCAAAATGATTTCTTATTTATTAGGTTTATGGAGCACAAGGAAATTAGAATCTTTCAGAATCACTATAAAAATATGAGCTTCGAGGTCATGAAGAAGTCTCAGTTATGAGTGTAACAACACTTTTTCATGACAACCCGCGTATTTTAGCATGACTATTTGAACTATGGATGTATACGAAATCTATGTGGAAATAAAGTGATGACCGGTTGAAGGGAGGAGAAAACATATCCAAAGCTCTTAGAGGGAAGGCATGTCATACACTGTTGTGTGCCTGTTGAGGGCCTCTTGCGTGCTGGTTGGTTCTCCTATGGCATGCCAAGGGTAGGACCACACCAACATCTATGTCATGACTAACCACCTCACCATAAAATGCCTTGTGCTGACAACATTGAAGTCAGACTGGGCAGCCTGAGTGGAGGACGATCTCCCATACTGTCCCACTTTCTTGTGGAATGTGGCAAAGAAAGAAAGGAGTTTGTGAACCAAAACTGTCAGAGGTGAAAAGGGAGAGAGTATTTTGGTAGTTTCGTGGAGAGGGAGGACAATCAAAGTGCGCAAAATAGACACAAGACTATAGGCTCACATGCTTACTATGCAGAGAACACACGAAGCACCAAAAATCTATGAAACGAGGGATTTTTGGCTGAAGACACAAGAGATGAACTCTATTTTTAAGCTACCAATGTGAAGGAAATAAGAGCGAAGATGGGTGCAAATTTAACACTCGAGACGATTCTTTAGTTTGTACATCCGCTTCCTAAGGAGGATCTCACCTGTTTGCTGCAAATTCTGAGAAAGTGATGCATCGACCTGATATCCCTCATCACAAATTCTAATGCTATATCTGAAATACAACATGCAATCAATCTCTCTACACCTATTCGAATTATATCATCCACATGCAACACTAAAATGTGGGGCTTAGACCCAATCAACAAGAAGTATAGGTTGGGATCCACCTCACTCTTGGTGAAGCCTATGTTTTGCATATTGTTATCGCTCCTTGAATATCATGCCTTGGGTACCTTTTTGAGTGCCTATAGCGATTTATTAAAGCTACATACATAAGTCCCTCTATCATGGACTTCAAACCCATATGGTTGCTCAATATAGACTTCTTACTCAATGATGACATTGAGGAAGGTGATCTTCACATCCATCTGGTGGATGTTCCACCTTGTCTCAAAAGCTATTGAAAGAACTTCTTCAATAAAGGAATATTTGGCTACAGGGGAAAAATTCTCCTCACAGTCTACTCCCTCTTTATGGGAGAACCCACGAGCCACAAGAAACATCTACCATATTATTTACCAACATCACTCTCTGCTCCAAATAAAACAAGTTGAAGCAAACACTCCTTATTTGAGTATTTCTTTATATTCAAATCTACATCCATGTGTTTCTACTATCTTCCATCTCAATCCTTGTGATGTTTTTCTAGGTTTCATTTACCATGGTTCACATAACCATGAACCATCACTTCATGTAAGAAATCGGTTCATTAGGTTTAACACTAAGGGATGATTTATTTTTAGGAGGAAAGGATGTTTGTTATGATCACAATGACAACCTTGAAATGTATGGTTTGAATCTTTGATGCCATGCTGAAGTAGGTGCCAGCGTGTGATATCTAAACATTCCTTTGTCTAATTGTAATAGCTCCAACTCCATTAATTTGTAACCGATCATTCCTAATGAATTTTTTCCATCCTGGTGCTAAAATATATGTTCATTTGATTTAGGAGACTTCTGGGTGTAATTTCTTTGATAATGAGTTCTCCCCTAGTGTGTCAATGTAAATTATCCTTTCCCATAGCTCTCATTTCTTGTTCTTTCTTTAATGGTTGAGTGGAATCCATTAAAGCCACTCATGCTACTATGAAATCAAAGGTTCTTGGGAGATCCTATTAAATTGGATATTTATTCTCAAGCTTTAACATAACTTCATTCATGGATGCTACTAAAGCATTCCACCTCCTATAGTGACGATATTTTCATGCCTCCACAATAATTGTTGACCTCAAGGGACATAACTAATCTTCTGCATATTCATGATGAGCTAAACCACCCTGACGTTAATTTGCATTCATCCACTTGGCTAAATTCTCTACACATTGAAATCACCTCACATAAAGTGTCCCTATTTGTTCTCATATTACCCCCATTATGTTCTCTAGTTCCTCCAACTGTTATGCATCATTGATATGCAAACGATATAAAACTCATACACAAGAGTTTTTGGTATTTTCGCTTGATCTCATCAATGATCCAACTAAGGATACCTTTCGGCATCCTTCAGCACTATTATATAATTGATCACTCATTCGACTTACATTAGTATTCCATAGGCCCACAACTTATTCTTAGGATATGCAATATATTTGTTTGGTCATTAACATGATTATTTTTGGTGGTTTATAGGATCATGGTATTGGGAAACCCATGGTATTTTCCCATGACATTTGATGTGATTAAGCTTATTTTAAGGCTTGAAGGAATCCATTTTAAAATACCTCGAGTGGCTTGGAGCTTGGCTAGCTTGGATTATGGTAACAAAGATATATATCTCGAGTCTTGGCTTTCTTGGTAAAGTGTGTCCAAGGTAAATATTGACTCTTATGTACATGTTTTCCATGTGTATAATCATTTGTGTTTATATTATTTCTCTAATTGTGCTATGATATCACGTGTTAAAAATGGAGTTTAACTAGAGAAATGAAATAAACTCATGGTACACATGTAGAAAAGAATCGATATTCACCCCGGAAACCCTTTAGTGGGAAAATTAGAACTAAACACACACACACACACAGATATATATATATATGTATGTATGTATGTATGTATGTATGTATGTATGTATCGACCTTATCCATTGAGTTGACGAAACACTAGGCCACTTGAGGCATTTTATGTAGTTCTTCAATCCTTTAATTAGGATTCATTACATTAAATACCATGGGTCACCCATGGCATGGGCTCATAAAACACCAATGATAAATCCATCAATGACCAAAACAAGGTTATCTTAACTACTTTGTGAGTCAATATTAACGTAACATAAGACACATAGGATTCATGTTATGGTGAATAATTATCAAGTAGAACACCAATATACAATCTTGTAGATTGTAGGTAAAATAAATGGAATTAAATTTTCTTTATTAATTGATCGAAAAGACAATAAAACTTTTATTTCTCCAAATTCGTTATTTAGATGTGGTTTAATGGAATGAAATAAAATACATTATAAATTGGTTGAGATGAATTTAATTATTAAAAAGAGGTATAACACTTGTTAAAATATTACGAACTTGATTTGAGAGCATGCAATACTTAGATATTATCATATGTTACCACCTTGGGATCCTATGTTATATTTCGTGGTACGGATTGGTTGGGAGCTCATGAAATAATTCTATATATGAAAGGTAAGTTACTTTAATTTGTAGATGATTTAGGGGAAAGGAGAATCTTGGTAGGAACCAAGAGATAAGCAACTCTAAGATTCCTTTCAGCCTTACAACTGAAAATGGGTCTTGAACAAGGGTGTTTTATGTATGTGGTAGTTGCTATGAACTAGAAAAATATTCAAAATATATATAACATCATCCAATATTGTTAGAATTTCTTGATGCATTTCTAGAAGAGTTTCCTAGACTACCATTAAAATGTGAGATATAATTTACTATTGAACTTAAAGCACAAATATAGCCTATTTCCAAGCCTCTATATTGTATGATTATAATAGAATTGTAGGATTTACACATGCAACTTCAAAATATATTGAAAGGTTGACTTAACCTAGTATATATACTTGGGGAGAACTGGTGATTTTTTATGAATGAAATATGTGTCTTGGAGGCATTACATTGACTACAAGTAGGTAAATGCAAGTGGAATTAAAAATCAATATGCCTTACATCAAATTCATGATATTTTGGTTGTATGAAATAAGTCACGGTATTTTCTAAAATTGATATATAATGGTCTTTGATATCTAGCTTGAAGAATAAGGAAGAAGATATTGCAAAGGAAACATTTAAAACTTGGTTGGATACTACGAATTTGTGGTGCTACATTTTGGGTTGACCAATGGTGTAGAAATTTACAAGTTTGATGAATCAATGTTATGCATCGAAACACCCTAGTAGCAAGAAAAGAGAAAAATAAGTAACTCGATGAGTTGAGAATGAAAGAGAATAATGATTTTGAACCCTCTTTAAAAGGGAAACCTCCTTTCACAATATAACACATGTACAAGTTGATGTGGCCTCTAAATCTAGGTATCCTTAGTATATATAGGTGACAATGGGTACAATTACAACAAAAGGGTCTAGAAACCAATAAGGACAATATTAATATAATAATTCAATATCTAGAAGCATTGCTTTATCACATATCTATTAGGACATATATTCATTACTCATTCATTTACAAATCAAAACGTGATGACAACCATACATTGTCACTATCATAAAACATATTCATAACCAGCATATAAACAATAGAAATAATGAGCATATAATAGCCATATATGCCACAAATGAACCAGTACATTTACACCTAAAATACCAAGGAAAGAAACTCTTATTTATGAATGCAAAAACCTACCCAGTATGTGACTACCCTGTTCCACTCGACCATAGATTCGATGAGTCGATTCTCTCTTCAGCCAACCACTCTCATGTGATATTCCAAGCATGAATGTGGGACTCGTAACCGAAAGAAGAAGCAAATGAGCATGGATGCCACCAGATTTATCCACCCATATCATGAGGAATCTTACTACTCCTAGTCCCTAGGCTTTACGGCAACTCATAGTCTAATTCAAGTGTCACTAGGCCATGATCGACACAACACCCTCGAGGCTTTACCACATATCTCACCATTCACAGAAAACTATTCCTAGGCCTGATCGAGGGACCCCACCTCTAGAATTTATTATATATCCTTCCATTCACCAGTCGAGGATTCCTAGGCCCAATGAGGTACACAATACCTAGATTTATGGTAACCGACAGTCCGGTTCACGGGTTACTAAGCCAGTGGATTTACCACAATCCATAGTCAAGATCAGGGATCACTATGCCATGCATTTTTCCTTTCCGAGATCCGCCTCGCTCAACTTCGAACCCATCCAACAACCCAGCTCCACCAAAACATGAGAACCCATCACCTCTATGCTAACTAGAAATTTTAAGGAGAGGCCAAAGAGCACTGCCACACATGGAAAAATCCATGGCAATGAAAAAAATATAACCAAGAACACACATAGATAACCATGCATGCCAAATCTGGCAAGGAAATCACACATGCAAATTGATCCCTGCAAGTAAACCCTTTCTAGCTACCTAATCCTACTTTTCATTGCAAAAGCAAAGGAGAAAGCCACAGAAGGTAGAGACAAGAATTCCTTATCTGGAATTGAATCCTTGCACAAAAATATGCTACAAACGTCTTAACATACCCTATAGAATGATTTCATCAAATATTTCAACATAAATATGCTATGAAGGCCACGAAAAAGGAATTCTCAAAAGGAATTCTCTTTGAACATTTTAAAGGTACCATGGCAAATAATTTTATAAGTCTATCAAAATTAAAATTAATTTAATCGAATCTTTAAAAAAAAAACAGAACATCAAAGGGCACTTTGTCAAGCAATTTCATCAACACTAATGTCAAATAATTCAAGAAACATATTAAAATTAAAATTAATTTAACCACACATTCACAAAACCTGAGAAAACAACAACCCACAGTCTAATCATATATCTCATTTTCGCTATCATATTTAACTTCAAGAGTAAAATCATTTGACCATGTCATTTTCACTATCATATAAACTTCAGTAATAGTGAAAGCATTTGACAATGTCATTTAATTTTATGAAAAGAGTCATGGAAAGTAAAGAAGATATGGCTGCAATGGCAAGTACATAAGGCTGCATCACCTGTAGAATAAGCACAGGAAAATGCGAGAAAGCAGAGGCAACAATGCCTTATTTGGAATTGAATCCTTGTGCATAAATGCGAAAAGCGAGAAAGCGAAGGCAATTAGATAAATTTTTGAAGAACCTATTGGGGAAGAAGAATAACGCACTTCACCTATCCAAAATATGGATGAAAGTAGGGGCAATTAGGTTTTCCCTATTAGAGAGACCAATGGAGAGGCTAGAATGAAGAACATAATCCCTACTACCCTTCTACACTTCCATGGCTTAACCTCTAAGGATCTTGATACCTTCATGTTTGAATTTGTTGTTGTCTGTAGGACCTATGATTGTGTCTCTAATGAGAAGAAGCTGAAATTATTCCCCTCTACCCTCGAAGATGCAGCCTTGTGTTGGTTTATAGGTATGCCTGGGAGTAGCATCACTACATGGGCCCAAATGAAACAAGCCTTCAATAACAAGTACAAGGATTGTTGTAGGTCTAAGGAAACCAAGGAATAAATCTTTAGGATGACTCTTGGACTTGATGAATCCCTAGAAGACTATGAGGAGATATTTCAATTCGGTTATAGGAGGGCCAGATGCACCCTTGATCTTGAATCACTCAAACTAGTTCTTCACTGAGGGGTCACAGAAGATATGTTGGAAACCCTCAACATGCTATCTAGAGGAGATATCTATCAGTTATCCTATGTTGACATTAAAACTATGTTAAAGAATCACTCTAGGGCTTCGAGGAAGAAGGGTAAGGCTAGTCAAGGCTTGGTGAGTCCCTCTCCCTCCACAACATCCATTAAGAATGATATAGGTAACATGTTGGAGGATTTCAAGAGTGAAATTCCATGTACATTTACACTGCAAATAGATACCATGCAAATCAAAAGAAAGCAGGAGGAAGCAAAAAATACACTAGTTATTTCTACCCTAGATTCACAAAAAGACGTCCCAGGAATGAGTGGCCATTGAATTTCATAAAGGTCTGCCTAGTCTATGAATAAAATCATACAGCATACAAGTGCCCTTCTTTGCTAGAACTAAAAGTTGTACATCAAGGAGCAGAAGGGGTTTCACAACAACTTTGTTTCATCAATCAAATAAGACTTCAAGGACCTCAATCATATCAACAAGGCATGCAAGGGTAGCACTAACCTTATTATAATCCAATTCATAATGCACCCTTGTAACCTTGGTACTCTTCCACTCGCACATCCTGGTCCAAACCTCCTTCTTGGCCTTATTCTCCTCCATATCCTCCTCAACCTGTAAACCATCCTTTTCAGCCATATCCACCCTAATATTCTCAATGGGGCAACCCATCACAAGAGTGGAGGCCTCAAGTTAACCAACCTCTTGCTTTACTACCTCCACCCCAACCGCAACCACAACTCACTCATCCTAACCCACCTAAGAAACCTCAAATTCCTTCTCAACCAAATTCAATTCGAACAACAAGCAAGCACAACAGGTCCACAATGGAGAGACGCCTTATCCTGCTTATGCTATGGAAATACAGGAGATCAACCTTCGGTCTGGGAGAGTTCTTCCATATAACCACCCACCTTCTCCCCCTAAAGAGTTTGAGGAAGAGAAGGAAGAGAGTGTTCCTCAAGTCAATCCACCTCCTTTTCCCGAGAGGTTGATCCACCCTAGCTAACACACCCTAAAAGAGGTTGAACTTCTAGGAGAATTGAAGAACTTGTGTCTTAAATACCACTTCTCCAAACTATTAAATATTTTCCCATATATAATAATCTCATCAAGGAGAAATATTTCAAAAATCCTACAAAAACAAAGAGAGACACTCCCACCATAAATGTTGTTGGGCAATTATCTAATTTGATGCTTGGGAGGGTCATC
>APFE031296205.1:13526-28760 GCA_000404065.3 Pinus taeda | reverse complement strand
GAATGCTCACCTTAATTTATGTTGCTTATGATAAAATGATAAGATGTTAAATGTTTAAAGCTTTGTGAGAAGGTCAGCGAGCTCCTTTTATTACTTTTAAATTAACAGGAAAATAGATCTGTTAGTGTATAATAGGTTGCGGCTCTAATAATTGGAATCGGGTTCTTACACTAACCCCGAATTCTTACTTGAAAACCAATTCTTTGGCTGGTAAGAATTCCTTGTTCTAATTCTTTACTGTTTGGTTCATCGATTCAATAATGACTTGAGGACAAGTCAAAGCTTTAGTGGGGGAGAAGCATCAGCATTTTTGTTTTCCTTATCTCATCTCCTCATTGTAAATTCTCAAAGAGTTTGTTTCAGCACTTCAGTATTTCAATAAATAAGTTGTTTTTGTCTTTGTTCTAATCAGAGGGACTTGTTCAAGCAATATGCAGTGGGACCTGTTCAGAAGACTATGTTACCAGCACCAATATTAGAGGGAGCTATTCAACAAACATCAAAGGGACCTATTAAAGACTGCTACATCAGGCTATTTCAACAAAGCTTCAACAAAGTTTCAATAGAGTTTCAAAGGTTGCTTATCATCAAGGCTCCATCGACACCAAAGATCAAGGAAGCTGCACACACATAGTTCTTTTTCAAATTTCAAAGAAGCTGCACAAACATTCTCAAGATCTCAGAGGGACCTGTTATATCCAAATTCATCTCAGAAGGGACCTGTTATGGACAGTGAAGATTAGTCATATCTGGACAATAAAGATCAGTCATACCTATGCATGCCAACTCAACTCTTGATCAACCAACAAAGTGTAATGTATTGTTGTAATTTTTATTTTTAACATTTAAAATTCTTGGATTATTTTAGTGTTAAATATGATGACTATGATTGCTTATGATTAATTCTCAAAAAAACCCTATACCCATCACCCTGTAATATTCCTAACTATATCAGTTTCCAAACACTCTACCTATACCATATTTCCTCCTACGATTTTAAATCTTTCCCTACACCACCCTTCAAACCTTGTTATTAACTCCTCATTCTTGATCGGCCATCAAACCTTTCACGGTCCAACATCTTCCTTAATCGGCCAATACCAACGAGTAATGGACAGGTGATGTGATCATTTGGAGAGCAAGTTTGTTAAACATTTCATTCATTTTTTGAATCGGCCAAGTTATAAAACGATCGTTTGACCCAAGTCGACTCATGCAACAACTATCTGTTATCATCACTCCAGCACTCCTTATATGTTTACGGCGTTCTCATGATTGTACCTATGCAAACCAGTACAACTCCTCTGTCTTTGTGATATGAATGCGCTCTGCATTATCATTGTAGTAAATTGGGTAAGGTCAGTTGTTAAGTTTCATTTCATTCTCAGTTCGTAAAAAGGGTGTTACCATACTAGTAATACAAACTCTGTGATTTTAAAGAAGGCCGAGAACAGCAGGTGCTACAAAGGGAGAGCATAGTAATTGGGCTCACCACGAGTATCTACCTCTGCCATAATCCGAGGACATTAATCCAGTCGTTGCCTAAGCCATTGAAGAAGGAGACCCCGAGAACAGAGGGCGCTACCAAGTCAGTTGAGTGGAGCGCAAAACAGAGGTAACAAATCAAGAGACCCTTGTTGAATTATAAAGAATAAACAAAGAAGGTTAGAACAGGAGTTTCTTTGTCAAAATGACCAATAGAGAAGAGCCTAATACATTTGATAGTTCCCAGTATCATGATGACTGTATTACAATTTTAAGGGAAAAGCAATGGTTATCCCTCCAAGAGAAGTTTAATGGGAACAATGAAGAAGTAACTAAGCAGTTTGCATTTACATTTAATGGAGAGAAAGCATTGATAGGCAACTTCTCTTTTAGGATTTCAAAGGATACCATAGCACAAACCTTGGGAATCAGCACAGAAGGAGAAAAATATTTCAAAACAAAACAATTCAAGGAAAAATCATGGACCCAATTCATGTCTAGGTCAAGGGTTTCCTCTGTTAACTGGAAAAAGGGTGTCCCTAGAAGCTGGCTGATGCACCCATGGGATGAAATGGTGTACATTATTCAGAAATTTGTTACGTGTGAGGGTCGTTACATCATAGTCTATCTATATCACATCAAACTCCTGTTGCACTTAAAAGGGCAATGCACCATTAGTCTACCCTATTTCCTCTTACAGAGTTTGACTAAGATGTCAAAAACTATTCAAAAGCAAAAGGGTAATGAGGATAAAAGCTTGTATCATTTTGGGTTAATTAAAATTCTAATTGAATTTGAAGTGCAGAGGAGGGGAAAAACATGGAAGGAATTTCTGGTTGCTAATCAAATCAAAGATGGAGAATATGAACAGGAAAAACAAGAGCACTTAGGATTTATGCTTGACATTGATGAGGAAATCCCTGTGTGCAAGTCAAGCAATGTCCCTCCACACAACAATAGTGTAAGGATGAGAAAGATGAGGCAAGAAGCTGCCCAGAAAATTGAGCAAGACAAAATATTCACTACATATACAAGAAGATCAAGGAGAATACAAAAGACCCAAACACAAGAAGATCAACCAGAGTCAAATGCATATGCATCGATGGACATTGAGAGCAGTGCTCATTCACAGCCTGGACCGCAAGCCGAAATGGAAGTTGAGAGTAACAACAGACAAGGGAAAGAGTCACCACCTGCAAACAAGAAACAAAGGAGGTTAGAAAAACAAATTGAAAAGCTAAAAGAAGAATTGATGGAGGCCAACATGCTAGAGAAGGTCATCAAGAAGGAGAATGAAATGTTGAGAGCTCAAAGAAAGAAGACTCAGCAGAAAAATGAGAAGCTGAAGGAGCAAATCAAAGAACTCAAGGCTGAACAAACCAACATTTGCAAGTGGGAAACCAAATGGTATACTCAAAATAAAGCTCTCAAAGAAAAATACAAGAATCTGAAACATGATCTCCACATTCAGAAGGATGCCCAAGCTCAGAAGAATATAGATGCATTGTTACAAGCGGCAAAGGCACAGGCAGGAACAGAGTATAAAGGAAGCACATCAGGATTAGCATGAGGACATGCTAAATCATTGAGCTTGGGGGAGAAGTTGGTACCATTTCATTGCCATCCTTTTCTTCTAGAAATCCATCAATTGTCTATCTTTTTCTCCCATAAACCCCTCATAGTCCATTGAAATTGATTAATCAAAGCATTATAGTTTTTAATTTACATTAAATTTAATTTGTGAATTTTTATGTTAAAAATTAGAAATTTTCAACAAAAATTATAGGATGTCATGACTTCCTGTAAATGGTTTATGATGTGACACGTGGCATGGCAGGAAAATCAAAGCAAAGGATAGAAACATGATCTAGAATGTACATACATGGTGAAAGATCTATTCAACAACAAATCTAAAGCTCTTGGATACATGGTCAATGCTGGTCAAACCCAGTCTTTTTGGTCACAAAGGCAGAAAAAAGCCATAGTTTCCCAAACTGATTTCGTTTTGCTTTTGGAAATCAGTTTAGATTAGAAAGGACAAAAATCACTCTTTTGTAAAAGCAGAAAAATCTGCATAATGTATGTACATTCGATTTAGAGGGAAAGTTAGTAAATATAGGATAGGGGACAAGCAGATAAAAGACTGCATATTGTATTGTCCAGAACGATTATTATCTTTGTGTATTGTTTCCAGAGCATTGCTCTTGCATGTGATTTCGATTTCCAGAACTTAATTACAGTCATCGTTTTACTCCTATAGTGCTTATGCGTTAACATTCTCATCGCTTGAAGTTTCTTAAGTGTGCCATTGAAGCGTGGACGGGCCCTACGTGGAGATTGGTATACTTTTAATTTCGTTTCCATAGCGTTTTCGAATCTGAAAAGTGTGCATAGTGTTTAATGTTGTTTCCTTGTCTGTGAGTTTATCGTTTTGATTGGAAATTCTTGCAAATAATATTCATGGTGATAGCTTGAGAATTTGATTGTTAGATCATTGAACAGTATCTTGTAAAAGATTTGATCGATCATTAGATTTAAAAGCATCTTTGTGGACTCCGTTTTCATGCATTTAAAATTTCAGTGTGCTTTTGATTTTCATGAATGCTTAGTGTATTAGCTGGAAAGAGATTTTGTGGATAATATCCTTGTAAGAGGGTTGAAAACTCAGTCTAGCAATACGTTGTTTCTTTAGAACAATTAGATAAATTAGATGATCTGAGTGTTAAGGTGTGAGAGGAAATATATTTCAATCTCCTGTAAAGGAGTGTTGTAGCCTGTCACAGTAGACACTTAGTTAGGTAGATGAGATCCTTTTATGTCTGTAGACTTTAGACACGTGCCTCTAAGTTTACCTACCTTGGTTGATATTAAATCTAATCTAACCTAGCACCCTAGATTGGCCACTACAGTAACCACTGAGAAATAGGCGTATGCTCTTCACCACCCGCAATGGAATCAAGACCAATAAGGATCCTTTTCCCCAAATGAAAGCTCCATGCCAAGTTTTTAAGAAAAAATGCTCAATTTTTCGGAAACTTCTCCAAATGGTAGAGCCATGGGGAGGACCAAAAGATCCTTGTTTATACCAGAAAGATAAATCTTTGTTTTCCATATATTTGTCTTGATGATTATGCTCCAGATGATATCCCCAAATACAGTCTTCCATAATGATTTGCAAAGGAGAGCAATATGGAACAAATTTAGATCCAAAATCCCTAGGCCCCCAGTTTTTTAGGACGAGACAAATTTGAGAGCTTTGTCAGATGGAATCTTCTATGATCCTTATTACCCCCCAAATGAAATAAGCAGTAGTCCTATTCAGATTGTGGATTATATTAACAGGAATGAATAAGAGATGGGCCCAATAAACCATTAACTGGACCATAACTGCTTGTGTTAATATAAATCTCCTAGACAATGAAAGACATTTAAATTCCCAGCCTGTTATCCTCTTGAAGAACCTTTCATGAATCCATGACCAATCTGCTGAAGTATATCCCATAGGTTTAAGATGGAATCCCAGGTATTTCAGGGCTTCATGAAGGGGTTTTGCTTTAATATTAAAGAGGTTGATAAGATATGCAACAATCTCTGAATTAACATGCTTCATATAAAAAGACAACTTGTCCCCGTTTATACAGAGCCCTGTAGCCTTTTGAAACTTTCCTAATAAGACATGCAGATAGTTCCACGAGGCATGAAAAAGCATTGCCAAGAGCAGAATGTCATCAAAAAACAAATTGTGTGAAAAAGAAATATCTCTGCTGATTACCAAAGGACTACATCCCTTTTCTCTAACAGCCCTTTTAATGTGGAGACTGAGTGAGTCCATGACTAAAATGAATAGGAGAGGGGATAGAGAACAACCCTGCCTCAAACCTCTAGCAGCAGGGAAGAAGGAGGAAGGGATACCGTTTATAAGAGAAACGTAGTTAACATCAATAACGCATGCCATGATCCAATTTGAGCAATTAATATTTAGACCGATTTTAGAGAGAAGAAAGCTAAGGAACCCTTAGTCTATGCAGTCATAAGCTTTCTGAAGATCTATATTTAAAAAAGCATCCTTAGCTTTCCTAATGTGCATGTTATAAAGGCATTCCTGAGTAACAACCACGACCTCTAAAATGTTCTTGTCCTTGAGGAAACCATGTTGTTCAAGAGTTATGTGGACGGATAACATATTCTGTATCGTTTCAGCAATGAGTTTGGAGATAATCTTATAGAGGATATTACAAAGGGAGATGGGCCTAAAGTCCAGGAAGATGAGGGAGGGCTTCTTTTTTGGAATTAAAACAATATATGTAGAGGATATTAAGTGGTTAATTGAGCTCTTAGTCCTAAACTCCTCCACCATATTCAGAAGGTCACATTTCAGAATATCAAAAAAGTGAATGAAAAATTCAATAGTCCATCCATCTGGACCCGGACTTTTGTCTTTTTGAAAGGATTTTATGATTGACAAAAGTTCCTCCTCAAAGACCTTTGCATAAAGGAGATCATTCTGCTTCTCATCAAACATGATGGGATAGGGTTCAATGCCCCATAAGATGTCATTAATATCACTGCCCCCATTCCTGCTATATGCTTTATGAAAATGTTTAACAGCCTCCCTGGAAATGTCTTCCTGAGAAACCACTAAGGACCCCATCTCATTTTTAATCTCCCAGATGGAATTTAATTCTCGCCTTTTATTTGCAAACCAATGAAAGAATTTAGTATTCTTATCTCCCTCTTTAAGCCATGTGGCTTTGCTCTTTAGTCTCCATGAAGCCTCTTCTATTGCAAGAAGGCTCTGTTTTGTCTTCTCAAGGTCCCTGATATGAGCCCTCATATCCAGAGACACATTATTTGAAATAAGACTAACAGAAAATTCTTCTAGTTATTCATTAATCTTCTTTAGAGCCTTTCTATTGGAGATCACCATTCCCCACTGCCATCTTTTTACACATAATCTGAGGCACGATAAGCGATCAAAAAAATATTTGGAATGCCAAGGGATATCATTAGGGGAATAAGATAGCCAGTTTTCCTGAATGAGCTTATTGAACTGCTCATCCTCCAGCCAGACCTTGTTGAATTTGAAAGGATAACCCCACCTATGACCCACCACATTCCATTGGATAGTGATGGGTCTATGATCAGAAATGTAGCATGGGATAATCTTGACAGAGGGATTCCCCAATCAATCAACCAAGCTGTCATGAATGAGAAACCGATCAAGTATATTTATGAGATAAGCTTCATTTGATCTCCCATTATCCCACGTAGGCCCCACTCTGGTGGGATATATATTAACGAAATTATGAAGAAGAATGGCATTTGTGATCAAAACACCCACCTGGTCGTTTTTCCTGCCCCTACCACAAATCTCGTCATTGCTCAAAGTACAATTAAAATCCCCCCAATAATTAGAGATTCAATGTCTAGAAACTCAGTGGACAGAAATCGTTCCCAGAAGGGAAGGCGTTCTTTTTACGGGGCATAAATATTGACGATGTGAAAAGGCCCAGTAGAACCCCTGATATAGGCCAAGGAGAATACCTACAAAACAACTGAAAGCCATAGCAGAAATCCAAGCCGGATCCCACAAAACCTCAAGACCACCAGAGAGACCAGAAGCATTCGTTGCAGCCATATGCCAGGAGGGGAGCATGTGCCTAAAATAAGAAATGGAATCCTGGCACCCATGCATAGTCTCTTGAATAAGAATGATCTTTGAGTTAGATGATCTGAAAAGTTCCTTTAGAGCCAAAAATTTCGGGTCCGCTCCAAGACCCCTAATGTTCATTGAAATTATATTAATCATTTGGACAATTCCCCAGGCTTGATTGCTCTAAGCGGTCCATTGTTAGCAAGATCGACAATAGGAATGTCAATCAGAGAGAAGTCCCAGATGTTCAACTCTAACCTACCTTTCCTACCTCGAAAGTGTACGCTTCCCCTGTTCTGCTTCCTTCTAACTGTTATATTTGTAGCAGAGTTAGGACTGATAGAGGGAGGTGGAGATTTATGTGGTTTAGATATAGATAGAGGGTGAAGGTTTAGGGATTCACGCTTCAACAGAAGGTCTAGATCATTTTCAAATGAATTTATCGAAGAAGAATCAGGAGAGTTAAGTGGGGTGACTGTAGTACAAGGAGCCTTTCCTTTAATCTCTGCAATCGCTTTAGAAGTAGAGGAGGAGGGCAATATAGGGGGAGGGGATTCAATCCTTAGGGGCGCATAGGTGTGATTTCCAGGTGAATGTGAAGAAGATGATATATCTGTGACGTGAGAAGCGGATGGAATATCTCGAGAAGGATGGGGCATAGGAAGAGGAGAGGGAATAACTTGATTCGGGCAAGGTTCAGGGGGGATAGGATTAACAGAAAAGAGCATATGCCTTTCAGAAGGAGAAATATACAAAGAATGCGAGGTCCTTGACTTGCAAGGAGAGCTGTAATTATTCTCCATAATAGAGCAATGTACATGTTGGATATTCTCTAAAGATTGTGACCTTTTGTGGGATTTGCTTGATGTTTTCTCCAATGAAATTCCTCGAGAAAGCGAGCAATGGTCATGCCCCAGACCGGAGATCTTTCCCAAATCATCTTTCCATCTTTGGTCTATACCACCCTCCTCTGTTTTGAAAACTGAAGATTTTCTAATATGATCCCTCCCTTTTTGTCTACCACCTGGTCGACAAGGACAAGTCAATTTCAAGTGACCTGTTTTATGGCATACCGAGCATCTAAAAGGAACTCCCCAGTAATCCAACCTCTGTTGAATGCCTAAGTTGTCCCATGTTAGATCAATATCTTCAGGAAAACCCCCTCTATATTCTTTTTCAATTAAAATCCATGCTACTCTTTTATCTTTTTCCCCAAGACATTTGGGATCAACATAGATAAACTTTCCAATGGAATTTCCAATATCAGCCAAGGATTCCTTGGTCCACAGTTCAAAAGGGAGACCCGGAAGCTTCACCCAAATATAATTGTTTTGAGAAGTACTTCGCAGAGGATTGAAACCAATGTACCATTTGTGCAGGGCAAGAAAGCTTTTATCATGTAACCAGGGGACAGCAAAGATTACCTCAAGATCATGTTCACTAAGAAAGTGGAAACTATACTAGTTGTTCATGAGTCTGACAATGGTCGGAATGTATCCCAAGAGAGCGTTCCATTTAGAACCAATCCATAATCTTATCTGGCCGTCCTCCATAGTTGGAAAGTGCCAATGACTAACCAATGCGTGCTTCTGTAGACTAGCAATCCTGTCCAAGAGGAAGGAACTATCCAAATTTACGGCCGAGGGGGGAGGGGAAGACTTCACAGGTCGATGATTCCTTCTGCGAGACTGAAAATCTGATCCATCACATTTTCGGACAAGGTTCGGGTTCGAGGCTTAGGGAAAAAGTTTATTTGTTAGGTTTCCAATCCACTGTAGAGGATGTCCCACCAAATCTCTGTTCCGCTTCCATGGTAGTATATAATATTATAGGGTTATTAATAGGTGGGTAATATATGTCGTTTTTTAGATTTAAACAAATACAAAATCTAATTAATGATATATATTACTTTCACGCATTAATGGTCTTATAGTATTGTATATATTAGTTGTCTCACATCAAACCAAGAAAATGAAATAATAGAAGCGTGGAGGAAGAGAAATAATTTGAAAAAAAACATGGTTATCATATATAAAACTTGAGCAGCTTTCATGGTTGTTATGAAAATTGATGTGTTACAATAAATTTATATGAGGGAAGTTCTTTTAAGCATGAAATAATATATTTAGAAATGTTGTATAATGTTTCTTTAAAATTTATGTTATCTAATTTAAAATGGAATTGTTTTAGTGCGATTTTTTGGACTTTTTGGTGCCAGAATCTTGTGGAAAAATTTGAGGTGAAATTTTGATTTGTGTTAGTTAAACTAGTTTTTTTACTGTATATATGGATTCAACACTTTGGAAAATCCCTAGGGCACCTCGATTCCATAGATTAGCCATCAAGCTTGTGATTTCAATAAATTCCTTCCAGATTTTAGAGAAATTTGACCAGAAAAAACCCACTGTAAAAGCTTCCAAAAAATTGCACTAAAAACAAATTCCATTTAAACTTAAAATTAATTTTTAATTAAATAATTATGTAAAATTTTACAAAGTGTGTGGAATGGAGGAAGAATAAAAAGCCTCTAAAAATATGGTATTTATTTGATAGTTATAAAGTGAATAAAAAGAATTTGATTTTTTCATAATGTTTATCTGCCATGGGAATTTTGTAGGTTATAAGTTAATTTATTATGCTTTTTAAAATTTAAAAAAAAAAAATATTTTAATAAAAAAAATTAAGAATATGAAGTTAAATTAATGCCGATTATTTTCTTTGAAAAAGTATGAATTATATCATTGAATTATTTCTTTTGAAAAAGTTAAAGAATGAAATTATATCATTGATCTAAAAACCTTTTAGAGAAAAACTAGAGTTTATGTAAAGTCTATGTAACATTAGAAATTTAATTTTAGCTTTTGTGAATAATATAGAGAAATAGTAGATGGGTTGAGTAAACCTATAGAATTATATATGTGATAAACACTTTAGATGATTAGGAAAATTTCTTTCATTTCATTTTTTCGTTATAGATGAAGTTTTTATTGCAACATTTTGTATGGAGATCATTGTTTTGGTGTTAAATTTCAACCTTGATTTACTATTGAGTTTAAAAATAGAAAGATTGTCTTCTTACTCATAACACGATTTGTAGATTCAATAACATATAACACGATTTGTAGATTCGATACCATATAATTTATAGATATAAGATTTTTTTTAAGAAATCAATTA
This sequence comes from Pinus taeda, assembly GCA_000404065.3. Taxonomy (NCBI): domain Eukaryota; kingdom Viridiplantae; phylum Streptophyta; class Pinopsida; order Pinales; family Pinaceae; genus Pinus; species Pinus taeda. The sequence goes on along the minus strand of APFE031296205.1, from coordinate 18,445 downwards.
TTATTTATTTACACATACATTTTTTTTTACATTAGAGTTCATTTATCTATGGAGATAATACAAGATTATAACCATTATTGGCTTCTAAATGGTGTTAATTTTTTGTGACACTGTGTTAAAGTGACTTTGACCTCAATATAAGAGCTTTAAAATGTCATTCTTTCTATTGGTCAACATCCCCAATGTCCTTTTCGAATGTTGGGGTCTTGTAATTTTAAGTTTTCTTAGTAATTCTTTGGGTACTTTTGTCCCCTTAGCTTCAAAACTAGACGGTATGTTTTTGCTAAATATGTAAGGTTATGTATGGCTATGTATTTATGAAAATTTAAGCATACATATTTGATCCATATTGGATCATTATATTTTTTTTCATCCATATTGATGCTTTTATAGTAGAAAAAGTGGAGGAATCAACTCACATGACCATTTTAATCAACGGGGACCAGTTTGGAAAAATTGGGGTTTAAAACCTTCTGTGAGCAAATTGAGACATTAAACTATGTTTTTCGGGGTAAAACATTTACTATGTCATAATTCTTTCATATTCTATGCACAAAGAACCTTCTAACAATGCAAGAATCACCTCAATCAAAGTTCATATGCAAATGTTATGCCACTCAGAAGTTGACTTTCCTATTTTGACCACTGTACTTCAAGAGGATGTCACAGAAACCCCCATTATTCTTGGAAAAGGGGATAAGCATGTGATCATGATGAAGAAGACTATAGAAGAGTCAATATTGTAACTCTAGTTAAGAGTTGAAGGAGTCAAACCTAACCACTAGTAGGCTATTGGTCTATGTTATAACCAAGCCAGTAGGAGGAAAAGGGTTTCCATTATTTTCAAGTGAATTTTGTTCCATACACAAGAAAAGTGGCCAAGAAAGATAGGGAGAGAGCACACACAAAGGATTTGTGCACTATAGTAGCCATGGGATAGAGGCCTTACTTCTTTGTTCTTGCATCCATTTTCTATTTAGAGAAATAGAGCAGGGCGACCTCACCTCCCCTCTAGGTTTTCTCTCAAAAGGGTTTCTTAGGATATATCTTGTGTCAATTATGATTTGTGAGTTCTTATTTCATTTTTCTCTATTAGCCTCATAATTATAAATTGCATGGATACATAATAAACAAAAATTTATAGATACAAAAATTTAAAGAGAAATAAACCCTCAAAATGTATATTTTGGATTTTTAAGTATAATTTTATCAGATCTATTGTGATAGATTATCGAGTGGAATATCTAAGGTAGTTTATTAATCATATTGGTATCAAAGAAAGTTTCTTTAGGTATATTGTGGGGATTTGCAAGGGATCCATATATGTCAATCTGAAAGTCACAAAACCTCATTCATGGTCATCGAATCTTTGAATAAATTTTTTGATCCCACAGAGGAAAGTTTTGCATGGCACAAAGCACAAATTGAAGATATAAATTGTAATGCGAACCTCATCATAGCAGCCTTGAAAAATAGGCTAGGGCTATTTGGAGAAGATGGTGGTTCTAACACAGAGGTTCGATTACAGGGGAGATCAAGAGATCAAGAAGAAACAGAGAAGGAGCCAAAGAAAGTGTAACAACATCAGGTTGATTTTCCATGTAATTGGAAGGACATTATAAGGGGAAAAATAAGACCAAGGTCATGGGACATGTATTCCAAGTTGAATGGAGGGAAAAAATTTAAAGTGGGTATCACTTATGGTAAATTAATGGCTATGGAAATTGGCATTGGCATTGGAAAAGGCAAGAGGCAATAAATGGAAAATTAATATAACGAATAAAGGAAAATAGGAGAAAAGGAAGATGAAGGGACAAGAATGTCCATGCAAGGGAAATTATAAATAAAATAAAAGGAAAGGAAAGAAAAGAGGAAAAGAAAAGGAAGAGATATCATACATCAATGATAAAAAGGCATCTGAGAAACAATTGACAACAGCTGATCACTTTCAGAAATCAAACTCCAAGAAAGAGAGAGAGAAGGAAGAACACAAGAAAGCAAGCAAGCAAAGGAAAAGGAAAGAAAGGAAGCATGAGGTGAAGATTGGAAGAGCAGCCACAACAGAAATATTTTGTAGGTAATATGTTGTATGTGTGACTTGCTTACTGAGATATGAATGCATGGTGCATGCATTTGGTTTACATGACTGTTTTATTTCCATTGGCATGGGATTTGACTAGATTGGCAGTGGTTTCATCCTTGCCTTGTCATTTCTTGGATAGCTATTTGTGTGATGGGATTCATTCTTGGTTTAGATTTGGATTTCCAGAAGATTTTGAATTTGAGTGAGGTGGTCTCAGGAAAATCCCAAGGGTTGGGAGTGGAGATGGTTTTCTCTAGTAAGCCCTTGACAAGTGGGTGGAGACAAGAAAATTCCTCTAGGTATGGTGAACAAATTTTGAGGCATCCAAGCTTGTGTTGGTTTGATGATTTCTGGACTAATTTAGGTGAAATCACTATGGTTTAGGGTTGAAGTGGTTTATCCTTTGGATGCCTTGGTTGGTTTTGTTTTGGTTTATCCCATGATATCCCACATTCATGCTTGGAATATGGCATGGGGGTGATTGGCTGAAAGATAGATTTGGTTCAATCCAATCTACATTCAAGTGGTATGTGGAAGTTGTTGACTTAGTTGGAATTTTCATATGTTATTATGTGTTGATTCTTAGTGAGATTAATGACAAAAAAAATTATTTTATATATGTTTTTATGACTATTTTTTCATGGTTCTAATCTAGTTAAATGCTAGTTACATGCATAGTATATTTCTCATAATATGATGTGCTCTAATTATGGATCCATTTCATGGTTTGATGGGCTCTTATTTATCTTGTATGAATGCATGAGATAATGTGTGTTATTGTATCCAGTAATAAAGGGTAGTAATCCTTCTTGATGATTCTTCGATGAACTTAATGAATTCATGCATTCATGACCTATAGGTACATTGTCTACTAAGTGTTTATTTAAATGATTTTCATGCACTTGATAAGTATAAGTAGGAATAAGGCCAAAAACAGTAAATGAATACTCCTACGGGTTAATGATAGAGTTTTGGAAGATTCTAGGGAGTTTTGGGCAGTTGACTTGGAGCTAGGCCCAAAAATCTAGAACAAGTCTTCTGGTCACAGCCTCTTAACCTAGAAATTCCAGCTTTAGACGCACGAAGGACTGCCTATGTGTGCAGTTGGAGCCTTCTGGCCGCATGGAAGCTTGGCATGTGTGTAGATAGGTTGTTAAGTGAGTCAAATAGGTAGCTCCAGTCCAAGAAAAGATGATTAGTGGATGTTGTCTAACATCTCGGTGATTAGGTGTTCCTAGAGGTTGCAGTAAAGATTAAAGGTAATAGGCCCCACTTCCATTACTGGAACTTGGATGTTGGGTCACTATCATAGTAAGTCTCACCTCATGTTTACCCCGTATATCTTGTAAAAGCAGGTAAATGTACGGGGGTGTCACTAGAAAGAACCCTAAAAGGATCAACCTAGTTTTAATGTCATGAACCATTCGTAGTCCCCATTCAATGTTGAAGCAAAATTTGACATAAAGTCATATCAAGGTGAGGTTGACAACCTGAAACTAAATCACTAGTTGCAGAAATTAGAAGTTTATTTCAGTGTCCATCATATAGAAGAGAAAAAAAATTCTTTTACTGAGTTGAAATTAGAGGGCCATGTCTTGACCTAGTGGAAAATCCACATGGAGACCTTGAGGTTGGAGGGAGACCCTCCAATGACTAAGTGGGAGGATTTCAAAACCCTCATAAAGTAAAAATTTTACCCTATTAGGAATGTATAGGACCAATGAATTTGATGAGATTGCTTCAGGAAGAAGTAGAGGTAGAGTGTACAAGAGTACACCACAAAGTTTAGAAAGATGGCCTAATGTTGGGTATCTCAAAAAAGAACCCAGATGGACAAGACTTGTGTACAAGCACAATACCTAGAGAAAATAGGCCAGAATAAGGTGAAATCAAGTGGGTTGCAGTAGAAGGAGTATCAGGATGATTCTAAGTAGGGAAAGAAGATGTGTCAAGGGGAAAAATACAAAAAGAATGTAGCCACAACACCCCAATGCAAGGACCCCAACAACCAATTTAACCATTATAAAATTGATGCTCATATAGAGGAGAAGTGTTGGAAGTTACATCGAGAGCTTAACGCAGAGAACAAAAAGAAAGATAAGAAGAAGAAGAATTTCATGCCCATTAATTTGAGCAACTATGTTAAAAGAAACTAGAATGTGGATGAGAAGATTGTTTGTACATTAGTGCAGAAAGAGGTGAATTTGAGTAGCCTTGAGAAATAGGAAGAGAATGAAAATACTATACTCTTCCATATAAAGATATAGGTAAAGAATACAAATATATATGTTTTGTTTGACTTGGGATTAAAGGAATATATCATTGTTGTAGAGTTGGTCAAGAAAGTGGGATTAGAATTTCATGGTCTTCCAAGCCCATTTCCATTGATATGGGTAAATAAGGATGCGAAAATAAAGGTGACCAAACAATGCAAAATTAGATTTTCTACCAGTGATGATACTATTAATGAAGTAGAATTATAGGTGGTTCTCCTTAATGTATGTGTAGTGGTAGTCACTATATGTACACGTAGGATGCAATCTTCATTCAAAGAGCCAACCAGTATTATCTCATCGAGGATGAAAAATCATTCACCATCAACGTACACAAAGGAAAGTCCAAAATGTTGCTAGTAAGTGTCAATCAAGCCAAGAAATTGATCAATTCTAGCAAGAAGTATGTTTTATGCATTTTAAGGGAAAACTAGTCTATACAAGAGTCAATAAGAGAAAAGGGATCCCTAGAGGGGTGTACTAAGAAGTAGAAACATCATTTGGAATATTTTTTATAAGCATACAAGGATGTGTTCCAAGAGCCTAAAGGGATACCACCCAAG
>APFE031296195.1:30419-92033 GCA_000404065.3 Pinus taeda | reverse complement strand
GTAGATGAAACACTACCAGTAACTTCTGAAACAGATACAGGCTGCGTACTATAATCTGCTATTAACGCTGAAAAATCAGGATATCCTACCAAAGAAGATTCTCCTCTTTCAGGTGACCCACTTCTACTGTCTTTAGGAGTTACCAGGGCCCGTAGCCCTTTAGGCTGGCTTGGTGAAAACTCAAGAGGTTGGCCCCGAAGTCTACGGGACTTCCTCGGTAATTCAGCCATGGCTAAAAACTTTTAACTACTTCACATGAAAACAAAATAAAATCTCAATGAAAAACACCTAAAGCCTCTAAAGAACCAAACAAATTGAATCACACGCCTAAAGAATCTAGGAGATCAAATCACACGCAAACAGTAACTTTCCGTACCGAAAACACTAGTTGGTGATGAAATCCAACATCGCAGAGTTCAATACAGAAATAGCGGTTGGAACAGTTACCCTGGCAACCTGCTTAATGAATAGACTGGCACAAGTTTGTCCACTAAACCGTCTCGAGTGAAGAGAACCCCCAGAAAATCCAAGTGAGTCTAGCTGACGTCTGCTCCAGGTATAGTGGGATCTTCTTGCCACCGTCACCTTAGGAAGAGTCCTATAGAATATGGTCACTATGGTTACCAACAGAAACAAATATACCTGGGGGAAGAGTCTACGATCCGATACGCATGCAAGGGCAGAGTAGCAAGCTCAATCCCTTGAAGGCTCCTTGACATAATCCAAGGTTTACCAACAAGTGACCCCAGGCTCCTTGACAATGGTTAATCTGAGGTTTACTGTTTGTAATACGTGAATATCTGGCGTCATTCCCAATGAGGAAGGATTGATTCCCACACTGGTTCGGACACGATCTCATGCTTCTCCTTTAAGAGGAGCTTTCCTAGAGTATAGATGCAACAATTGGATTTCTCTCCTACCACAAGATACAACTACTTGTTTGATTTACTGTCTTGGAGAGTTAAGTACTCCCTACTCCAAGACACTAGCCTAAGCTATGTTGGTGTAATAGAGCCCTAGAAATAAAAATATTTACTAGATTGATTTTACTTTAAGCGTTACTTTTATTGGTTTTTGATTAAGTCAAGAGGTGCGGAGATGAAATTTGTGGTGTGAAGACTCAACTCAAAATCACTAAAAAGATGCACTTAAGATGATTAAACAGTCTTTTCTCTTCAATGAACTTCTAGCTAGGAAAGAGTTTGAGAATGAAAATGCGTGTAAACACAAATCTTTCTTAACAAACAAATTAAAAGAAGAGTTTTTGTTCCAATGCACTCAAAACGAGACAACTAGTTATTTTCACAAGAATTTCCCTTTTCTTTCAAACGCTCAAATGCTACCAAAACAAACATTTTTCAAAAGAGATTTTGTATTTTTATAAAAACACTCAAAATTATAACTAAAGGAAATCTTGAGAAAACTATGAATAAAGCAAATCTTAAGATCTACAAACTATAAAAATTACTTGAAGTAAAAGCTTACAAGATGTTTTGTTTTTAAGGATGTTTTACTTGGCGATAAGCAAAACAAGGACTAACTTGTCCAGAATCACAAATCAGCCAAAAAGCAAGTAATTTTTTTTTTGTTTTCTTTTGTAAAAATTAAATCCAAACTTTTAGCACAAGCTTTTTCGAAGTTTCGCAAAGAGAAAACACAAGATGGATTCCTCAACAAAGGTAGATTTTGCAAATGGTCAGACTCATAAGAAGGCCAGTAAAAACCAAGGTGATCTGAGGCTTCTATGCTTCTAAGCTTTGAGCTACTACACGACCAAAATGAAAATCAAGACCGGCAACCAAAACTTCTAGGAATTTCACCTAAAATCCTAACACCAATGAAATTAAACCAAGGAAAGCTTTTAACAAGTCACATGCAGGTCTGGGCAGAGGATAACAACATCTAAACCAAAATAAAACTAATTGAAATAGTAAAATTTAAGTTTTCAAAATTTTAGCAGGGTCCGCAGGTTCAGAGTTTACACAGGTGCGTGCACGCTCTGTGTGCAAAGTAAACATGCTTATAAGTACGCACTGTGATACAAGCACAGGGTGTGGGCTTCTCCTTGTTGGACACCTAATCCTAAATGGGTTAGTGTGGAAGCTAAAGAGACTAAGCAGTCCAAGGGACCTTGGGATGTGAATCCCAAAGGTCACAATATTGTACTATAAATGTACATCTACTGTTAATATAAATGTATTGCATGCTTTATCTTTCCTATTCTTTCTCGTTGTCCATGTATGTTTAACATGGTATCAGAGCCATGATGTGTGGCCTGTTTTCCTTGAGAAACTGGTCTGAGCTGCCTTGAATAGCGCTGGCCTAGCCTTCATTACCTGCGCTCTGTCTGGCACAACAACGCTGCCTCATAACGCATCTATCTGTCCATTCTGTCGAGACAGAAGCACTGAACGTTAAATTTCTTTGTGAATAAGCGTTGCCATGTCTGTCATACGTTAATTTTTTAATAACGTCTGGTATGCACTGGTAAAGCTGCTCATAACATGTGCTATGCTGTCCAAGCATTTTTAACACCGTCCAGTCTTCGGTTCATGCTATGCCCATCCAGTTTTTGGATCTGAGTTAGTGGTTTTTGAATATTAAATGCGTTGTTTTAAATATTGAATGCGCACTGTCTAGTGGTATCAGAGCGGGGAACGCTGACGCTGCTGCTATTGTTGTGCCTATTTTTTATGGCATGCATCATCTTGCTGGATGCCTCACTCGGGTCGAATGACTGTTTTTGGAGGTGATATTCCCCCGCCTTCACCTGCACCTCGATTCCCAGCACCTGTCATTGCTTCTACTGTGCCACATTATTTGGATTATCAGAACCACCACCAGCCCGCTGGTATGGGATTCGGATCAGCGCTGCGCCCTGCAAGTGTTCAGCCTTCATGGTTTTACGTTCCACAAACTGTCCAGTGGTATCAGAGCGCCTAATTTTTCTCAACTGCTCAAACAACTCCAGTGTGTACACATTATCATCATCTACGAAATATACAATGTCGTCAAGCTGATGTTGCTCTATGTGGGCAAGAGCAGTGTTCCGTTGATGAATGCCACGATCTTTAATATCAGTGAAATTCTTCTCACAAACAAGGTGCCTATACATTACCCCTGTTTTTCTCAACAATTCTGTTGTTTCCATGGTCTGAACGGTCATCTCAACAACAATCCAAAGAAGAGGTGGTGGAACAAGCCTTAGAGTATGAGCTAAACGATTCAAGTAAAAAGCCTGAAAGGCACGGTTATATGTTGGAGTCACAACAATAAGAAGTTTGCGAGGCACAAAATCTAAGATCTTAACCGGAGATAAACCAACCAAGGGATCCATCTTCTCACCACGAACACCTAATACTTCAGCTTCTTTCTCCTTTTGATCCTTTAATCCCAAATTCTTTGTTCTCTCCACCCTTATAGTTTCAATCATCCTTCCTCTGTTTCTAACTTGACTGAAATCTTTCTCAGCATTTGTCGGTATCGATTTTAGCTCAATTGCAAACCCTTGTGGTTTAGAGGTAATATTTTTTGAAAAATTCTCCATGCTAAAGGGGGTGAATCTGATCAGAAATCCAAGAACAAAATAAAGCAAAAAATGAAGCAATGATCTCTTCCAAACCTGCAGTTTTGTCTTAGATCTCTCTGATGAGTGCAAAGCTTTTGATGGGTAAACTGCAATTAAAAAGGCACGAACCGATGACATCACAACAGAAATAGGCAGAATGTTGTTTCAAGAGATAATAGAAGACACCTGCAGTGCAGCTGAAGATGAAAGCACTAATAGAGGCACTCAAGATACAAAATAGATAGAGATTCTTGTTCAGATGAAAAAAAAATATGCACCTCCTATGGAAGGAGCTCAATCTTCAGATAATGGAAAACTGGAATGATGTAAATTGTTCTTCCAAATTTAATTGCTAAACTCGGTATTCTAAAATGTGGATTATTGTGCAGGGAATTGAAGCATGCACGAAGTCCTTTTCTTCCGAAAGTCAAGTTTCCAGATAATTAGAGGGAGTTGTCTATCTCTCAAGTTCCTTTTGGTAGATGTTACAACAATCATTCTTTGAAGTACAACTCAGTATTGTAACTGGGTACTTCCATCTTTGTAATTTATACTCACAGATGTACGAAGTGCATTATGATGAAATAATGTATTTCATTTCAGAATATACAATGGAAATTTTAGATTGAAATCGACGTTGCACTATGAGTACTTGGGATGCTTCATTCGTTACCATTGTACAGATAGGGATCACGAATAATAGTTGTTGGGCTATAAATTGATTTGACGGCGAGCATTGAACTGTGGTACAAGTCGGAAAAGCTTCGTAATCTTTTCACTTGTTGAGGGTTAAATTCAAACCTATTCCGCCATGCTATATTGTGCCATTGCAGGTTCCAGGTTATTATTTTGTAGTGTAAACTCTTATTTGTAAGTTCAAGAGATACTGGAAAAGTTGGTTTCAGAGACATTTGCAGATCAGTCATAGTTGCCTGTTGTGGAAGAATTTCGGGGAACAAACTTATCCTTATTACTGTGCAAACTCGCGATTGTTCTAGGTTCCTTTATCAATACAACACTTCTTTGCATTGCTTCCTTGATTCATTTGCTGCACATTTATAAAGGATATTGCTGAGTACTGTGAGTAATATTACTTTTCTGCATTGAGTAATAGTTGTGATCAGTTTTAAGGTGTAAATCTGACACTGAAGCAAAAATGGCTAGAATCACTGAAATATTAGAGTTCTTAAAAACTCTGATACATTCCTCTAATCATGATACACTAAAAGTCAGCAAAGTTTCTCTCACAGACATTCAGACATGTCTACAAAATGCACAGGAAAAGATAGATTTTTTACAACTTGAATCACAGCTACAACAAGAAGAGCTACATCAAAATAGACATCATTCTGAACCTATTTTTGTTCAGAACATTGAGACAACCACCCATTAGCAGCAAGTCAATAATGTTCCTGTTCATTCAGATTTAGTACCAAACAAAGCAGCAAGGTTACATGCAGATGCAGAAGTTCAGTCTGCACTTCCCAAGCCCATCATTAGACCTTGGGAGCAGCTTGTACACAACAAGCACAGAAATGGTCTTGGATATGACAAGGACTTGTCCTTTCATATTCTAGACTACTCAAAACCCATTCAATTTCAGAGTGCTGGTTTCATTCATGACAGTTCACCTGATCCTTATGACAATTCATTTTCAACTATTCCAGACTCTGCCCCTCTTCCACAGCAACAACAACAAGAGATCGTGAAATGCCAACACTGTGATCGAGTTGGCCATTTGAAAGATCACTGTTTTGATATTCATCCATGTAATCACTGTCATAAAACCAATCATTCTTCAAACAGATGCTTCAGCAACAAACATCCTGCAAGAACAAAGATTCATCTAGGATGGATCGCTTCTTGGCAATGGGCATCAACAACCAAGAAGATATTCCAAACACATGTTAGAACTTGTTCCAGAATATTGAACAGTCTTGCGGTTGAGTTTTCTCCATCATCTCACCTTGTATCTGACAGGGGGGGAAATGATGGTCATCTACAAGCTTCAAAGCCACATCAAGCGAGCTTGAGCCACAACCTGCCACACCAGTTTCAGCTTCATGAAAAGCAAAAACAAACCTAGATTCACTAAATCCACCCAATTCCACACACAACAAGCCAAAAATAGAAACAAAAACATAAGTTTCTCAGGTCAAAGTAAAAACAAGGAAAACAATCAAATCCCTAGTGGAGTTGCCATTTTGTCACACGGAATAAGTCGAGGTTGCGGAAAAGATCGACCTTCCTATTATCTAAAGATATCTAGTGACAAGCAAGCCAATCAAAAACTATCTTTCTCTAAATATGTAATAAAAAACAAAGGCAAACAAGTGATTTAGGCCTACCTTGGGTCCAATGCAAGTTTGTGGAAGCCTCGCTCCCTCGCTCCAAATGAGCTTCCTTGAAGTAAGTCTGCAAACACAAACAAGCAAACAAATTAAATAGCACCTGAAAAGCCAATATCATAAAGCATATTCATCATAATGATCAAGGAGATTATGAAACAAACCACATAAGACAATTGTTGAGAAAAATGAATCTGATTGTATTAATTCAAATGAAAGAAGACTTTACAACCTGTGCCTTGATGCTGTACAAGCTCCTCCAGGGTCCGACAAGAAGTCTCCTCTACTTTGACAAGTTTCACTCACTTCCCAATGAAACCAAAAGGTATGTGATCTCTCCTCTCAAGTTTAACTAGGAAGTCCCAATTCCATCAGCATTTACCCTAAAAATGTTCAGCTTCTAACCTCTCTAGCAACTGACCCAATGCCTTAATTTATAGTGCAATGGAGGGAAGTTACTAGGTCCTCCTCAAAGGGATAGCTCCTCCTATCAAGGGATTAGCTCCTTCTCTTTTGGGATGCATGAACCACCTTGGAGCGAACAATCCACATCAAAATTCCTTCTAGAAACATCTAGAATTAACACAAAGTGAGTTTTTTAGAATAAACCTGCACCTTTTTTACTTTTATAGGGGTTCACACCCACCCCTTTACAAATAGAGCATGCAGATACACAGATAATATGAAAAAAGGGTGTGGGCCCGCAGGAAATAGTGAGAGAATGTGCGGAACCAGAGTTTTATTGATTTTCAATGTCTTTCTCTCATTTGCAAAGCTTGACATGAAGAGCTAAGGTCTGAGACTTGCTTAGGAGGTCAGTATAAGTGATGATAAACCCATACTGACTGCAAATAGTCATGGTGACGATATTTTTGTGTAACAATATGGTAAGAATTCAGGATCAAGAACAACATTATTGTTGGTATCTAGAATAGATTCTTTATCTTGATGGGTGTTTGATGAACTCATATGCACACCGGGGCTCTTGTGGTCAAAGGGATATCCTCTATCACAAGTGGGTCTCCTTGAAATGTCCCAAGGAGAACTGATGGCTTAAATTGGCTGGGGCCAATATGGTGTAAGTTGTGACCAATTCGGGAGAAGATCTAATGCAAGGAAGCACACCATCAGGTACAATTAATGTCTTCTTCTCATAATATTTGAGTTGACCAATTGTAATAATTTTCCCATCATGGGGGAACATCATTACCCTAAATACAAAGGATCCTATTGTTGATATTTATTACATGTAACTTCGTTCTAGAAGGATATTATAATCCAACTGTGCATCCAATAATTTGATATCTATGAGAACATTTTTAACGTCCAGTTGTATTGGAACACCTTGGCATAAGCCTAATGTAATAGATGGGCACCCATAATATGCTCTGAGAGTGATGTCATATGGTTTGAGTTAAAAGGATCCAAGTTTTTTCCAAACTGTTTTGGAAATAATACATGTGAATTCCCCCTTGTCAACTATGCAACGATGGGTGGTGATATTATGGACTAACACTAGAATTTGGAAAGCAACAAATGATGGTAGACATGGGGTGGCGTTACCCAAGTCAAAGACCATTAAATGAGAATTGATAGGATCAATTTCTCATAATGCAGAAATTAAGGCTTTATGTTGCGCTAGGTGTGATTGTAAAACTTCCAATGCTGACATAGATGAAGGATTTTGGCCTAAGTCATCAACTATGCTAAAGTTGTGAGCAACCTTTGAGTTCTGTCTAGTTCACCATAAAGCACCTTTAACCATCTTTTGGATGGGCTCTATGGCATATCTAGGGATGGTCAAAGGTGTTTTAGGTGTTGCGGTAGTCAAGGTGGAAGGCTTGGATTTTGGTGGAGTTCCATACTCCTAGTTGTGCGTCTAGAGGAGAACATCTTCCCCTTCCATGTAGATGTCGCAGTTTGAGGCACCTCAGGAACTTCCTCTAGAAGGGTCCTAGTGATGTTGGGAGTGTTCCTGTTGGGTAGTTACCACTCCTTGATGGGTGAAGGGATGTTGCATCACTGCAGGTTTTTGGTTCCCCCCCCTTGCTCCCATTAGATTTCATCCTTTTCCACTCATGGAGTTGAGGACAGTGGTGGGTGTAATGACCATATTCACCACATATGGAACAAGAATTGTTAGTCCATAAAATTATATTCCTTTTTTTCCTTTGTTGTTTATTATTGGTTGGTCCCTAGTTTTTTTTTTGGTTGGGGTTTACCCAGCTTGTGCTCCCAGAGTTTGTTGGTAATTCCTGCCCCCTTGGCTAGGCTCTTCCTTTGGCTTTTTCTTTTGTTTTTTTTTATCAACATCAGGTGGGTTATCTATGTTCAATTGTTCAACCGATTACTTATTTTGAGCAATAGAAGGTTGCACTAGATTAGCACTTTCATTAGCTTTCATTGGTGGGTTATTCTGTTGAGGTGCGGGGAAAGAGAAATATTGGTTCCCTTGTCCCTGACTAGCATATGAGTTCTGGGAAGGAGGAATTTCTTCCACATTCCTAGGGGGTATAGGCCACGTTTTGTGGGAGGGTATTAGCAACCCTATGCTGGCTGACATTAGTTAACCTGTATAGTAGGATTTTGCATAGGCATGGGTTCTCTAAAGTAATATCTTGCGTGGTGTGGTGGTGCTATGGCACCAAATGGTCAGTCACTGTAATTGTATAAAGGGTACTGGAAGGTGTTGCTGGATTGATTTTGGGCTATGCTCTCAATCAATCCATCAACAACAATGGATGCGCCTAGTGTCTCTTTAAAAGTCTATAGGTGTGGGGCATCTCAAAAAACATGGTAGAGGTAACTAGATTGGGTGTATATAAGCTCTAATTTTTTAGCTTTACTGATGGCCTCCTCCTCATTTTCTAGGGATGAATTCACCACATATTTTGAGATTTCTGATGTGAGAGATCTCAAAAATATGTCGAGGATGACTTTTTCTTCAAACTGTGATTTACACAAGCTATAATGTTTCTTCCTCTCATGGATGTGATCTGATATGTGTATAACAAGTGTTTGTTTGAAGTGGATGAGGAGTTCTAGGCATGAGTTGTGACAAACTAGAAGATGGAATAATTTTAGGAATGTTGTGACAAGTGCACTAAAGCTCCCATGTGATGTATAATCTTGGTCAATATACCATTTTGTTGCGGGCCTCGTAAGGGTGCGTTGAAACAGTCTTAATCGAATAGTATCGTTTGTGATACTATTGGATGAACACCATAGGTGAGAGGTCATGAAATTATTTCCCAAGTATTCTACCCACTTCCCTTCAAACTTTCGAATGTCCGAAGGGAGCTTGGTGGGCATGAGAGACCAAGTCTAGCCATGTGAAATCAGGTCATTGGTTAGCTTGCTTAAATTGGGAAAGATTAAAGAAGCTAAAAATGGGACTTGCGAGTTGTCTGCCATCAAAAAATGATTTTGGATGGCTATATGTATGGGGTTCCTTGATGAGGATGGTTACCTTGGTGAGCGTCACATGGACTTCCAAGAGGGGAGTTGTGGGGGCTCCCTTAAGGTGTAATGAATGGGGTACTTTGACAAGGAGGAGTTCTAAGAAAATTTGCACCGATAAAGGAATATCCTATAACTGTAGTTGTATGGTGTCCTTTGTGCCTAAAGGGTGAAAGACCTATCACTCCTGTAGGTAATGGAGGGAGAATTTGAAATCTTCTAGATCAATAGAGAGTCATGAGGCCCCCTATGGTGTCTAGTATAGTGCGTGCTACTTTGTGTGATTGAGGGAAGGAGATAATTCTCAAAGAAAATATATCATATACAGAAAACAAACAAAAAATAAATTGATTACTTTCACTTTAACTTTAAACTATGTGATCAATCAAACCAAAAAAATGGTTTTCATTTTTCTTTTGCATATGAAAAAATATCCTATGAAGATGTATTCATCCTTGCCACTCTCAAAGTAACTGAGCCTTGCAAAGATATATTTTGGTGGGTATTGGGGTAACGTCTTGAAATAACTAGCAATTCCTTCCAACAACCGAAGAATCAACAAAGGTAATGGATGAGGCTTTGTTGTTACCCACACCTCCACCTATAGGGATGGATGCACAATATTTTGGACAGTAAAGTACCTTCATCCCATGTAAGCATTCGAGTGTTGGGCATGGAATCCCCACACAGTAGGTTTTTGAGGTTCAAAGCCCAAGTTTTGGTCAAAAATGTTGTAAAACTCAACGAATTACCGACAAGGAGCGCGAAGTGTACAATTGAGTCATAGGGTTGTCCGCCCTAAAGATTGTATCGTAAAATAGTGTAAAGTCAGCCTACCCATGGTCCATGGACCATGGGATTGTATAAATAGAGCGAGGCTCTAAGTTGTAAAGTTAGTTAAGAAAGAATGAATAGATGAATGACGAAGGAATGATTCGAGCTTAGAGTAGAGTTCTAAGTGTCTTGAGTTGTAGTAGTAGGAAGAGGCTCTGCAACTGAGTGCACAGAGGCCTAGTAGAGTTCGCAGATGAGTGCATGGACCCCTACAGCTGAGTGCATAGGGTGACATTGGGTTTGTAAGCAAGATTGAAGATTGATAAAAGAGAATTTTATTTCTACTCCTGTGTATTTACTGTGCATTATCTTCTTTATGTTTGTATTCAGTTATGTATTGTGCACACTGATATAATTGATATATATGTTGTAATAACCATAAATCTTACACACACAAGTTAAGTAATTGGTTAATTAACAAGGATCGTGGGTATTAAATGGGTCACACCCCAAGTAGGACTGCACAGAAGCCGCACCATAGGTTGTGAAGGGATCACAAGTACGCGCAACAACCGGTCAGACCACGAAGCTACAGAAGCCCATCAGACATCCCCTGGGTACAGAAACCTAGTTCTATCACCCTCCCATACTGCTTCAAGTGAGACCTCAGTCCACGCTCCAAGGATTGTTGCCAAAAGGGTCAGTGGTACCAGGATTTGCTTGGCTAAATCACCTCTGAACCTGGATCAGGCTCCACTAAGCCAACAAATGGTTCCGTTGTTGGGATTGGGATCTACATAAAGGATGTCTAATGTTGTACCACTAGAACCCTACAAAGAAAGAAATTAAAGAGTGGTTGGGCAAGAAGATTCACAAGTTCGCGGCATAGGAAAATAGAAATATGCAAGTACCTAATGAACAATGGTTGGATTGCTACTTGTACACTGAAATCCACAAGATTTTCTTTGCATCTTTTTAATCGAAGCTGTATGAGTGGATCGTGAAGTTAGAAAATAGCCAAGGAAGGTGTAGGCTCGACAAACCAATAGTGTGGACTCCAGAACTAGTGCGGAGACTAGAAGCCTCAGAAGATAACATAGCGCGAGTTGTGGACCATTGGCTCGACCGAATAATAGGAGGATTTATCACTGAGTTCGCAGTGGACATGACCATCAATTACAGTGAGGCAAAGCGACATTTTCTCAAGGGACCGCAAGGTAAGTATATCAAACCTTTGAACACTTGGATTAAGAGGTTGTTATGTGAAAAATGGGTTATGTGAATAAATTAATGTTTGGGACTTCGTGGAGCGGAAAGATCTACAGAAGCGGAAGTAGTGAAGAATTAGAAAACAGTCCCTTAATTTCACCCTCGTGAGAGAGTGAGGATGATCTCGTGAAGGTTCCTCTGAGAAGCCCGACCAATTTGATAAGGCATCGAATTCTGCCTCTACCACCCCACCCATGCCACCACCCACTTCACCCCCCTTACCTCCATATCCACCCACTCCACCTCTGCCACCTCCACAATTCAGTATGGTGAGTGCGATCAAACTACCAGTATTTAGAGGAGTAGGGAATGAAGATCTGGACCAATTCTGGTTCGTAGTAAGAGCAGTATGGGAAGCACAGGGCATCGTGGATGATAATATCAAAAAGGCTATGCTGGTGAGCATGCTACAAGATCATGCATTAATGTGGTATATCAAGCATTCTAATGACCACCCAAATGCCAGAATTGTAGAGATCCAGAATGCATTGAACAGGGAATTTAGCAGGCCAAAATCAGAGACGCAATCAATCATCGGGTTTAAAGAGATCGCGATGCTTTCGAGCGAGACCCCCTGGTATCTGGACCAAGGGCTGAAGAGTACGATCCACGAAGCCAATATGAGATTAATGGATGCACAACATCATGCATGGTTTGTGGCCTCACTTACACCACACTTACGGACAACGTTTTCACAACAAAAACTTTCCATCCAAGCCAAAGCATTGGAGATGGCAATGAGGTTGCATGAGACCCCTATACAAGACCCTCGATTGGGAGTCCAATAGATCCACGTGCAACTACAAAATCTATGTCTAAAAATGCAGATTCTAAAATAGGATAGGGCACCTCGGCCAGAGGTGTGCAAAGAAGTATGGTGCATAAAATGCAAAGGCCAGGGCTATGACAAAGATCATTGTCTAATGTTCATGAACTACTTGGCAAGAGGAGGCCCAATTCCATTAAGACCAGAGGCATAGGTGGGGCCAAGCGCGACATCTACGTTATGGTGCATGATCTTCCAGATAGGAGGGAAACATACCATAGATAATTGTCATCTGTTGCAGAAGTATACGCAAACATCCCAACAGTTACTTTGTAATTTTTGCAGGTCAGTAGGCCATGACGGACACACCTGCCGAAGCTATGAACTAATGATCGATTAGACCCTTGCCTACAAGGTATAGGAAAAAACACGAGCTCTCGACCCAAATGTAGGGATGGAGCGCACTGGGTTTTAGGGGTGCGGTCGAGGCCGAGGTGGAATGGGACCAGGCAGGGGTCGCAAACAGATAATCTGTTACAATTGCGAAGGTCCAGGGCATTATGCCCGTGATTGTATGAACCCAAGTAGAATATCATGTTGGTACTGTACTCAGTTTGATCATTAGGTAGAATATTTCCCTTTGTTGATAGTGAAAATGAACGAAAAGGGGGTACTCCAGCCCCCACCGACCCAGAATTTACAAATGATGAGGTTTGAACCACGCGAAGAAGACCCAAATGTAAACATGATGCTCAGGAGCAGTATGACAATGGGAGATGATAAAGGGAGGAAAACAGAAGAAAGTTTGGGTTTGCAAGGCTCCTACAAAGGAACCCGAGTTTGATTTGGAATGCGCGAAGGAGACATTCATGGAAGCTAAGAAGGGCTTCACAGAGACCTCCACCTTAGGTGGTAAGGATCAACTAGAACCAGGGATGGATCCTTTAATGCTCACTACCTTTCTGGAGACATGCTTGAAACTATTTCATGACAAAAAGGAAGTTAAAGGACTACAAGAACTTATCACTAGGTGCGCGGGGTTAGGAGAACCCTACGTGGTCCGAAAAATGGGAAAGCATGCATTGCACATAGGAAGGGAGATGAGGTTGACTGCGCAAATAAGCGAGTACGAAATGGATCAGGTAATCCTAGACCTAGGTTCTGACACGAATGTACTACCAAAGAAAACATGGGAATGCATGGGCAGACCTGCGTTATAGTGGTCCCCTATTCAGTTACGAATGGTGAACCAACATAAGATTTTTCCCATGGGAAGATTGCGATGGGTAACAGTCGATATTGAAGGCCCGAGTGCACAGGCGGATTTTGAAGTGATAGAAATTGTCAATGACAGTAATCCCTATCCCATGCTACTAGGAATAGATTGGGCTACCAATATGAATGGGGTCATAAATCTGAAGAAGTGCAAAATGACCTTTGAGAAAAAGTCGCTACCTGTAGTAGTACCAATGGACCCAATCGAGGGAATGCGATACACTGAACTGGTGTGCAAAGAAGATAATGATGACGATCTCGACTGTGTCTATAAGATAACTACACAAGGAGAGGGTTGGGTGAATCCAACTGTAGATGGAAGGATTTCGTGGGAGCGGGAAAGCTCCTGCACTTCAGATTTAGATGAAGAGATAGAGCCATGGCAGAATCGGTTGCACAAAGTAACAACAATGAATTGCAACATGGTGATTAGGCCATTGTGTTGTGTAAAAAAAAGGGCAAGGGAGTTGCCAACATGTGATGGATTATCAACAGTGGATGAATTTCTGAGCAAATTTGAAAATGTAGTACTAGAGCAACAGTGGTTCGATGAGTTGAAGTGGGCACTGCATGCAACACCCGCACAATCGTGGGGTACGCATCAAGGAACTTTTGAAGACTGGTGTGGATGCAAAAGGTTGATGCACCTATGCTTTGGAAAACCCTAGCTTTGAATGAAAGCTAATCAGATGGGGCAAAATGACTTGCGTGCCCACCTTTCCTGATGTATACAAGCATATTCTATATAGTCGACACAAATGCACAACCTAGGGAATCAGAACAAACCACAACAGTAGGAAGGGCGTTGCATGTTACCAATTTTCCATGACAAAGCATTTGATAGGGTGCATGGAGTACTGAACAAGGTTTACCAGACAAGACAAACTAATTGGGACCTGCACGTGCCAGCAGTTTGATGGGCCTATACGACCATGTACAAAAGCCTAAGCACGGAGATGATTCCAAAGATGCAGAACCGAGTCGCAACCATAAGTTCGAAAGAAAGGAACCTAAACATAATAGCCCTCACAGTTGGGATAGTGCATGAAGACCAGAATGAAGGAATCACACAGCGACGTGAGGACAAACATATAAAGATTCAGGAAGCCATTTGGTGAGGGAACCTTAGACTTCGCAAACTTGAAGAAGATTGGATACGATTGAGGAAGAAAAGCATTATTGATGGACATTGAGATCAAAAGATTGGAAAATGAGGTCATCCAAGCATCTCTCGTTGATAAACCAAGGATGATAGGGCGAGATACAGATGATCATACCATTGCGTTAGATAATTGTCACCAAGAATTCATGACTCTGCTACCATGGCTGAGACCGTACCTTACCAAATGCAGTAACAAGGGGAGCGCACTGCATAAGGTAGAACATGTGGCACCAGCTATCACGAGGACAAGTAAGAAGTGTCCATGGGCTATGCTAGAAGGCGAGTTGCAGTCTTGCATAGGTGGGGAAACCACCTGACTAGCCGTAGGGAGCACAGTCTCAACACTCTGAACAGTTGAAAGAGAGCATGGGACTCTAAAAGAGTATGTTTGAGAATTACACGGTGAGGGAGGTGCACGCAGAATCAGCATGGTATAAGATTTGTGCCCATGCATGGGGGGTTGCACTTCCATGTGGTTAGGCTGGGAAGTAACCATCAATGTCATTGTTCATGACAAGAAATCCAATTTAAGGCAAAAGGGAGCAAGTGGTGGGCACTTAAGACATGAATTAAGAGCTAGATTTGGGATGATCTGTCATGAAGGATGCATTAATGACTCAAAAATGGGGGGGAAAAATCAAATTCAAATTCAAAAGACATTATAAAAGTCCCAAGGCTAGCCACGAGACAACACTTGCTCATTTGAGATTTGAGGTATTACGAAGAGCACAGAGTGTTGAGCACCCAATGGTATTTGAGCCCCCAAGTTTGCGAACAACCATAGACAGTTCGAAAAAGCTGACAACTACCAGGAGAGGTGTGGGATTTGTAGAGAGTACCACCGAGGAAGTCGCACGATGCAAATGGAGGATGCACCGGAAATTCTGAAATCACCTCGGACGCCAAGGCCCAAGAAGGATATACAGGCTGTGGGACCAGTCTGCATGTCTCAGCGAAATTCGCATTTTGGTAAACTTTCCATGGAAGACAAGGGAAAGGTTTTCAACCTTGAGACAGATGATGAGGAGGAGGACCTCCAGGCTCTCATAGAGGAGATAGAGGTAGATGAAGAAATGGAAGAAGACACCCATTTGGTGCGTGATGCAGCAAAACTGCCCGAGTGCGTCCCTCCATAGAAAGGGAAAGCTAAAGCACCCAAGGATTTGGATGCCACTAAGAGCGCACTCCAAACCCCGCTCCTCCCAGATGGAATCTTGTTTGAAGGCTCGGTCCTGGGCCGCATGCCCACGATGAAATTTGAAGACTAGGACCTCGTCAATAGTGAAACGTTCCCACATTTACAGAAAGGGAGCCTCATGAAACATAGTAAGAACGGGCCAGTTACAACATTAGAGCCACAGAAATGGTTGCGTGGCATGGAGAAGGCTGGGCTACTCCACCTACTATGGATTCCGCATTTTCATCGTGCACCGATCACAATATTTGTCATCAGGCAGCTGCTTTGCCTGGTGCACGATGGGTATTTATGGTTGGAGGAGCATATTCCCATCACGGCAGAGCTTATTCATAGGATTTCTCGGCTTCCCTATAAGGGAAAGGACCCCACAGAGATAGCTGGCAAAAGGAAAGATTTGGCGCTCGCAGAGGCCATGAAGAAGAAGTACAAATTGGAAAAGAGGAAGAGAAGCTACGTAATATGTAGCATTAAAGACAAAGGAGTGTGCATAGCCACCCAAAATTTGGCCGGCAAGGTGATGAGAAAATGCCATGGAGACGAGGTACCAACATTGGTCGTTGCACTGGCAAAACAATGCATAGAGGGGGTCCAATTCAACTGGGCTGAATTCCTCAATGAAAAATTTCTAACCAACTGCAAGGAAGCACAGGAGCAGGGCAAGACCTTCCACTACGCATGGTTTCTCTTGTTTATCTTACTGGTGACAGGGGAATTTCCTTAGGACAGTTAGTTCCCTCCTATTGAACAGGACTTGCCAGAGGTTGCAAAATATGCATTGCTCTGGGCTACAAAGGACGCCATGCGGATCTGTGAGACCACGCTCTTCTAGGTGTTCATGGAAGTGAGATCCCAGATGTGGATTAATAGAAGGCCGTGCCTATCCCCAAAATGTATAGTAGTCTTCGAAGCTTTGCAGACTTCAAGGTAGATATGCACAATGTGTATATCAAGGCGCGCAAGGACCCGATGCAGAACTAGACCAAGCTTCCTTTCATCGCAATTGATGATGCCATCTTCTCTGGGCTTAATCATGGCCTCTTGAGTGGTGCACCCTGGATCTGGCAGAAAGGGATATATCAGTAGCACAGAAGCAGAAGGTGCAACCAAGTTGCGTGTCACAAAGTTGGCCCAGCAGAAGCGTAACGAACAAGCGATGCGAAGGTAAGGGTCACCCGAGAAGCAACAAAGGCAACCGTGGAATAAGCAAAGGCTTCTGAAAGAGCAACAACAACACAAGCAACAGGGGCCATTGCAACACAGGAGAAAGGAGGCTAGGACGTGTCTATAGGATAGGGTCAAGATATAGCAAAAGGCGCGGACCTGAGCACAACGCCCACTCAACTAAAATGGTCGCGCATCACGGAGCATTCAGGTCCATGCAAGAAGGCCAAAGCTTCCAAATTTGACACTGAGCCAATTACGTTGACAAAGGTTGACCTCATTGAAATCAATGACATAGTTCGCGAGGTCACCTAGGAAGTGCTCCAAGAAGCTATGATGGAGAAACAGAATGTGTTGGGGGGCCTAAGGGCACAACTGTAGGAACTTCAAGTGCAGGCCCGACAGGAAGGAACAATAGCTGCCTATGGTGCTGCAAGTACATCAGAAGTGGAGCAGCTGCTACATGCAAGAATGGCCAACACCTAGTGTTTCTGAAAGGAGTGCTAACAGCAGAAAGTGAAGAGGACCAAACCATGGTGGGTAGGATCAAGGGACTTGGCCTAAACTTGGCTACCCTTCTACGGGATAAATTATATCAGCTACAAGATGGAGCAATAGTAGAACTCCACGGTAGGGAAGGATGCGCAGTGCAGATGCTCCGTGAACAGAGAATCAACATTGAGCAGCTTACTCTCCAACATGATGAAGTTCTTGCGCAGAACCAACAACTAGAGAAAATGGTAGAGGAAGTATGTCAACGTGTTCTAGAGCTAGAAATCATGACAGACCTACTAGTTTGAATACGAATCGACAAATTAGCTAGTGGATTCCGTGAGCCAAAGGAGTAAGCAATGAGGGTACAGCTAGAACTCAACCTTCACATTGTCGAACTACGATTAAAGGCACAGTCCTTTACACCCTCGGAAGTTAGGGAACAATGCATTGGCACTATTTAGAAAGGGCTAGAGGAAATAGGACAGGCCGTATAGAACTGCACTGCCATGTTGGAAAAATCCTTCACAGTCCTCACTTCATTACAAGAGGACCCCAACATACAGCACTTGGAAACGGAGGCACGGGAGCTTCAAGTGCAGTATCACCGTGTGCATGAAATGGCACAGATAGTTGTCCTAACCCAGTGGCTTGTGAAGCTATAGTAGGAAAAGGCATTGAAGGAATAGGTGGATGCCACGCGGCAGAAAGAAGCAGTCCTTAAAGTGTGCGTCTAGCCTTGGATTGATGAGGCCTTCCTCACCACTACACACATCAAAGGAAAGCTCGCATAGATGAAGGTGATGCATGCCTAAAGATAGGGAGTTGCCCCTGACAGCGAGACTTCGACTGAGAGAGTGGAGTAGATGCAGCAGACTGTAGATCGGTGCACCGTGGACCTCCGTGAAGCGAAGGAACAGTTGGAGGGGCTCTGTGTCAAGATCACCGCACCAATAGAGTGACTCGGGATGAGTCACGATGATTGTGTTGGGGGCCTGTTGGGCATGGAATCCCCCCATAGCAGGTTTTTGGGGTATAAAGCCCAAGTTTTGGTCAGAAATGTTGTAAAACTCCACGAATTGTAGGCGCGGAGTGTGAAGTGTACAATCGAGTCATAGGGTTGTCTGCAATAAACATTTTATTGTAAAATAGTGTAAAGTCAGCCTACCCATCATCCGCAGACCATGGGATTGTATAGATAGAGCGAGGCTCTAAGTTGTAAATTTAGTTAAGAAAGGATGAATAAATGAATAATGAAAGAATGGTTCGATCTTAGAGTAGAGTTCTAAGTGTCTTGGGTTGTAGTAGTAGGAAGAGGCTTTGTAGCTGAGTGCACAGAGGCCTAGTAGAGTCCACAGCTGAGTGTGCGGACCCCTACAGTTGAGTGCGCAGGGTGGTGTCGGGTTTGTAAGCAAGATTGAAGATTAATAAAAGAGAAATCGATTTCTACTCCTTTGTATTTACTGTGCATTATCTTCTTTATGTTTGTACTCATTTATGTATTGCACACATTGATATAATTGATATATATGTTGTCATAACCTTAAATATTATGCACACAAGTTAAGTAATCGGTTAATTAACAAGGATCGTGGGTATTAAATGGGTTGCACCCCGAGTAGGGATGCACAGAAGCCACACCATAGTTCGCAAAGGGATCACAAGTGTACGTAGCAACCAGTTAACCGGGAACCTACAGAAGCCCATCAGACATCCCCAAGATGTAGAAACCTGGTTCTAGCACCCTCCCATACTACTTCGGGTGAGACCTCAGTCTGCACTCCACAGATTGTTGCTGAAAGGGTCAAGTAGTGCCGGGATTTTCTTGGCTAAATTACCTCTGAACCTGGTTCAGGCCCCACTAAGCCAACAGTTACCAATACCGAGCACTAGATAGGTTGGGTAGCCCCAAAGAGTACCGCACGCACTAGACCTAAGCCGAACCCCCTTGGAATCAAATCTTTGCCATGCTTAAGTATTCTTTTCCATGGGATGATTGAAGGATTTTAGGCTCCCTAAAATTCAACTATTATGTCTCAAAGATGTTACATGACTATGGTGGCTTATGCGATGCCTACCCCCAATGGTCCTAACCTGAATTTAGTGTATTCAAGTTATGGTTTCTTTTTAATGTTTTTCTTTTCTTTAAGGTGTGAGATGTAAGCCAAAACAAGCTAAGTGCAAAAAGCTTCAGAACGTGGATTCCTTCTTATATGAAGATTATATAAACTTAGTGTGTGATGTGTAATTATGTGTAAGTGAGCAAGTGAACATGCAAAGTGTGATAAGATGTGGATATTCAGTGATCCATTACAATATCCTCCTAATTACACTAGATTTAAATTGTTTCTTGAATGAAAAAGAATAATGTATGAATAATGGGCCACTTAATCTTTCTCCTATTACACTATGTGTGACTAAACGGAGATGGGAAACACAAGTTCTTTAAGAAATCTTTCATATGCTAGCCCAGGTTCGCTTAAAAGATGCAAGGGAAGCAGAGATTACTTACTTTCTTTAATGACACTTGGCCTTAGTCCCAAGACTAATGAAATGAAAAAATGATTTGTTTAGTAACAATATTTGTGGATGATGGGCCACTTACTCCTTTACTAATTAAACTATGTGATTTGAAAAAACTAGAAAAATAGATTGAAAACCATATGTGGAATTTGGCCACTAACTTTCCCCCCTAATTAATTTATGTGAGAATTGCAAATAAAAATAAAGATAATGTAATTACCCTACTAATTTTGATTAGTAGAGAAATTAAGTAATCTAAACTGACTAGAAAAAAATTGCAGAGGTGAAGACAATTCACTAAAGGTTGCCAATCACTTGAAAAAAAGTAAAATTACAATTAATTTTTTGCTTTCTAGAAACTACACAGGTTTTTCCTGCACAAACCTAGTTGCACGTCTGTTTGAGAAAATTTTGTGGCTTGCATGTATGTCTATGATAAATCTGCACGGTCGACTGAAAAACTATAAATAGACAAGTTTCTCCACCACCAACAAGTCCAAAAGGTCCTAAAAAAATTCCAGAGAGATGATGCATGCCTTGTGAGGTCATAATGCGGAAAGATGGTTCTAAAAACACAATTGTTTAGAGTAAATAAAAGACAACAGTGGATTCGCCAATATTGTTGTAGTGTTTTTGTAGTAATGGGGTACCAAAAGACACCTTCTTAGCAGTAGGTTGTTCCCTTTAAAGAAAATCAAGTCGTTTGGTTGTTGTTAGTGGACAAGCATGAAGAAACAAAGTATTGCAAATGGTGAAAACAATACATATACAAACATAAACTAAAACAAAGGGATGAACACATAAATAATTATTAATGAAGAAAACAAGTCAACATAATTATGGAAATTGGCTCCCTTTGTTGACTATTGTCGGTAGAAGATGAATGCAAATAGTAGAATACTAAACACTTGAATAGAGTTATTTGAGCTATAGTGCTCAAAAATCCTCATCATGGAGGTTCCTTTCTTCACTCTCTTTTCAAGCTTCTCCTCTCTATCCAAGAAGTATCAAGGCTCACCCAATGGTGAAATCATATGCACACGAGAGTGATGGATTTCTAAGAAGAGATTATGCCAACACAATAGTTCTCTACTTCTTCTACTTGAACAGTGAAATGGATATTTACTCTGATAGAAACTTGGCCAGCATAACATTGTCTTTTCTTTGGCTCTCCCAAGGCTTGCTTATATATAATCTTTTGAATCCCTCTTCCCTCTTTTGGTTCAAGAATGAAAATCACTTATGAGTATGAAAAGAGGATTCCTTTGAGGGCTACATATCTTCTGGCCAACTCGAATTAGTTTGTCCTTGACTGAAATACTATTAGTGAATCATCTTCCAAGTGTGGGAAGTGGTCCCAAATTTATGAGTCAGTCATTTCTTTGACCGTGAAACTTTCAAAGGAAATACCACACGTCATGTGAATATTGAAGGGAAAGTTATGCAATCATTAATTTTTAACTCAATGTACATTAGACCTTAGGAGAAATTAACTTTTTTGAACTTCATATTGTCTTCAACTGGAAAATATTCACTTGTGCATTTTTATGGATGACTTTGGGTGTCTTTTGGATTGTACAAATATGTGTATGATTTTATGGTGTTAACAACCTTCATTTCAAAATCTTACCATCCTTAAACACTATGGTAAATGGCATCCCTTAACTAAAGGAAGATTGTGAAGGAATTTGCAAGGGATGTGCATCAGGTAAAAATGTAAAGAAACCATTTGGAAGTAGTGCTTCAAGATCTAAGGAAATCTTAGATCTCATTCATGTTCATGGTCCTATGGCTACAAAATATCTTGGAGGTCATCTATACTACGTGACTTTCATTGATGACTACTCAAGATAGACTTGGATTTATTTACTTGAGTCCAAGGATTATTGGGTGTGGAGCCTGATTATCTTCTTTATTCAAAGGTATCGCTACATTGGACCCCAGTTTATAATGTGGCGGCAATGCCGCCCATAAGTGTGTGCCACCAGGGGGTCTAGAGGTGGGGCGATGACAATTATTTGGAGCCCCCCCAGTGAGGGATCGGGGGCACCACCCTCGAAGCTAAAAATAGATGTAAGATTGCCTTGTGAAATGTTGTAATTTTGTAGTCAATCTAGGTCATTCATTAGGCGAAGATCTGACGATAGAAGTCATGTTTAATTTAGGGTTTTTTGCCCTAGAAGGAAACCCCTCACTATATATGAGGGAATTGTATTGCGTTTATGTAGATCTGTATTTTGAGTGAGGAAGAGAGAGGAGATTGAGAGAGAAGAGGGAATTACAACGGATTTGATGTAGCTTGTATCTCTTCATTTTGTTGGATAATATAAAAGGAAGTACTGGATGTTTCTCCATGGACGTAGCCCAAATTGGGTGAACCATGTATATCTGTGTCTCTCTTGTTTTATGTGTCTTTTGTGTTTATATTTCTGCAATATTTTATGTGTTTCATTGTTCTATAATAAATAAGTTTCTAAAAACTAGTATCAGAGCCGAAGGTCTATTTGGCTAATAAACTCATAGGAGGGAAGTGTTCCTGGTTCAAGTGGGAGCAATGATGGAAGATGGTAGGTTGAGGGTTGAACAATTTAATGGCCAGAACTACCAGCTATGGAAGATGCAGATGGAAGATTATTTGTATCAGAAATGTTTGTACCTACCATTGTGTAGAAAGACAAAGAAGCCAATGAGTATGATAGACACAGAATGGGATATTTTCGATAGAAAGGCACTTGGAACAATACGACTATGCCTAGTAGTGTCGGTAGCCTTTAATATTTCAAAGGAAATGAAAATAGAGGGTTTAATGTCGGCATTGGCCAAACTATATGAAAAGCCCTCGGCCTCAAATAAGGTATTTGTTATGAAGCATTTATTTAATATGAAGATGTCAGAAGGTGGATCTATTGCTGATCATTTAAATGAATTTAATACAATTAGTAGTCATTTAAGTTCTGTAGGGGTAGCTTTTTGATGATGAAGTTAGGGTTCTATTATTTCTGCGCTCATTTCCAGAAAGTTGGAATGGTTTAGTCATGGCCATTATTAACTATGTCTCTGGATCTAGTACTTTAAAGTTTGATGATGTTGTCGGTGCAATCCTTAGCGAGGAAATGACACAAAAAATCTCTGGTGACACATCAAGTAATGCTTTGACTGCAGAAACTAGGGGAAGAAAAAAGGAAAGAGGAAAGAGCCTAGGATATCACAGTAAGTCAAGGAAAGGTAGATCCAATTCCAGATAAGGGATAGTGTGTTGAAAATGCGGGAATAAAGGACACTTGAAGAAAGACTGCAAGTCTCAAAAGGGAAAACAAGGAGACGCGAAACAAGAAAACAATCATGAAGAAAATGTGATAGGTGATATGTTGTAATATGCTTTGATTCTTTCATTAGAAAATATTATTGATGCTTGGGTAGTAGATTCATGGGCTTCATTCCATACCATGCGTGATAGGAAACATTTTCATGATTATGTTCATGGAGATTTTGGATAGGTTCGATTGGGTGATGATAAACCTTGTAAAATCATTCAAATGGGTACAATTTTCATAAAAAAACAAAATGGAAATTAATGGCTATTGAAGGAGGTAAGGCATGTTCCAGATCTAAAGAAAAATCTGATTTCAATAGGGCAGTTGGGAGATGAAGGGTGTGTAACAACTTTTATAGATAACACCTGGAAGGTCACTAAAGGAGCCCTAGTAATAGAAAAAGGATAAAAGGTTGGTACATTGTATTTATGCAATGGTATTTCTAATTATGTTAATGCTTTAAACTCTATAGGATAAGATACAACATTGTGGCATCATAGGATTGGGCACATGAGTGAGAAGGGTATGTAGATTCTTCACTCAAGAAATTTGTTGCCAGGTTTGAACCATGTTGATTTAAAATTTTGTGAGAATTGTGCTTATGGAAAACATAAGAGAATTAGATTCCTCAGAGTTGGGAAAGAAAAGAAGAGTGAAAAATTAGAGCTTGTGCACACAGATGTATGGGGACCTGCTCAGGTATCATCTCTCAATGGCTCTCGTTATCATGTTACTTTTATTGATGATGCAACCAGAAAAACCTCAATTTATTGTATTCGAAATAAATCTGATGTATTTGACACTTTCAAGAAATGGAAATCTTTGGTTGAAAATGAGACAGGAAAAATGTTAAAGTGTCTCAGATCAGACAATGGAGGTGAATAATGCAGTGAAGAGTTTGATAGGTACTGTTCAAAGAATGGAATCCATAGATAGAAGACAATTCTAGGAATACCACAAGAAAATGGTGTGTCAGAAAGGATGAACAGGACAATCATGGTGGGTGCAAGGTGCATGATATTGCATGTAGGATTTCCTTTACAATTTTGGGTAGATGCTATAGATATTGTTGTTTCTCTAATAAATAAAGGACCTTCAAGTTTCTTGGATGGTGGTATTCCAGAAGAGGCATGGAAAGGTAAAAAGATAAACTACTCATTTTTAAAGACTTTTGGTTGTGAAGCCTTTGTGCACATTAATAAAGAAAATATAACAAATCTTGAGGAAAAATCAAAGAAATGTACCTTTATTGTATATGGTGTTAATGATTTTGGTTATCGCTTTTATGATTATTAAAAACACAAAATCATTAGAAGTAGAGATGTCATATTAAATGAAAAGGTTTTGTATAAGGATCAGATGCAGGAAAAGAAATAGGAAAAATAAAACATAGAATACACAGTGCTTGATGAGATCACAGAAAAAGTGAAGGTACCTGAAAATCATAATGATCAACAGCCAGAACAACAACAACAACAAGCACCTCAAAAACATGAAATTGTTGTTAGAATATCTACCAGGATAAGTAGAATCCCTGCACGATACTCTCCATTATATTATTTATTGTGGACTAATTCTGGTGAACCAGAGCATTATGAAGAAGCAGTGCGGGTAGAAACCAGGAAGAAGTGAGAGAAAGCCGTGAAAGAAGAGATGGACTCCTTAATACATAACTAGACTTGGGACTTAGTCAGGTTTCCTGCAGGTAAAAAAACATTACAGAATAAATGGGTTTATAGGCTAAAGGAAGAAGATGGAGGTAGAAAAAGGTATAAAGCGAGACTTATGGTGAAGGGGTTTGTGCAGAAAAAGGGTATAGAATTTGATAAGATATTTTCTTCTATTGTTAAAATGACTTCAATTAGAACTATTTTAAGTCTAGTAGCAGTTGAAGATTTTCATCTTGAGCAGTTAGATGTAAAGACAACATTTCTCCATGGGGATTTGGGGGAAGACACATATATGTAGCAACCACAAGGATATGAGGTAAAAGGGAAGGAGAAACTAGTGTGCAAGTTGAAGAAGAGATTGTATGGCTTAAAAAAAGCTCCAAGGTAGTGGTATCTAAAATTTGACAGGTTTATGTTTGAACAAGGTTAAACTAGATGTCACTTTGATCATTGTGTTTATCTCAGAAGGAAAAATGATGGTAGCTATATTATATTGTTATTATATGTAGATGGCATGCTTGTTGCAGGTTCTAACACACAGGGAATAAATGTGCTCAAAATAAAATTTGAAAACTCATTTACAATGAAGGACTTGGGTGTTACAAAACAAATCCTTGGTATGAGAATAACTAGAGATAGGAAGAATAAAAAATTGAACATTGTCTCAAAGTGAGTACATAGAAAAGGTGGCATTAGAGGAATATTGAACCACAGTAGAGGTTGATCGAGAAAAATGGCAGATAGTGGGAATACTCAAAGGGCGTTGGAGATCAAAAGTGGCAGAAACAGAGGGGGTGCCCATGTCATTGGGGGTCTGAGTCTGCTCAGCTAAACGTTGTGGAAGGAATCGATTGATACAAAGAATATTGGAAATGTGTCGACGTGGCTCACATGGCTGGAGATCTTTTGATTGTTTCTATTAGCAGTGGTGAAACTTAGAATGTTCTTCAGGGCTTGACAGGGCATGCAGAGCTCAGAACCCTCATGGCTCTGATGGGTCCTTCGGGATCTGGGAAATCCACGCTTCTGGATGCCCTTGCAGGCAGAGCAGGAAAATCGACCGGAGCTCGGCAACCAACAATGGCATCCTCCTTTCTCCTATTTGCAGGGGCCCTCCCCATGGATCACTATAGTTTGGTAGAGGATATGTGCAGGCTGGTAGGTGTTCCCCATCTGCTAAAAAAGGAACCACGCCCGGCAGAGGTAATTTTGCAATATTCGTTTTCGCAAGTAGGGTTTTTTTTGCCAAAATTTTACTAGCAAGACCCTGGGCTTCTCGGCTGGGTCAATATTTAGCAGAACCCATTGCTCAGGCATGAAACATGATTAATCCCACAAATTCTGATCCAAGAGGTGGCTGCTTGGGTTTTCAGCATGCCTAGAAACAAAATCGACACACCACAGCCTGTATGGTCTGCGACTTGCCCTGGAAACAGAACTGCTTCCCACAGGCCGGAGTTCGAGTGGAAACATGATGAGGGACTCGCTGCATCCTAGTTAACAACTAGATAGAGGAAGCCTAGTACAAATGTAAGGGGCCTGACTATAGAGGACCCATTAAACCTGGGAGCAGTGACAAACTACTCCAAAAAAGACCCTTATAAACCAGATCTGGAGGTTCCATGGGGCAGACAAAATACAAATAACAGGGGAGCGATGGGTTTCTCATAGAAAATAGCCAAACCACCAGAGCTTTGCCACAATATGGCTGAATCATACTGCCTGGGTGAAAATCGAATACAAATATTCATCAAATTGATAAGGGGCAGCCACCTTTACATGAGACTCAGGATGGGGTTAAACATACAAGAGTTAAAAAAGGAAATACATAACTAACTTGGAATACCCACAAAACACCAAAACCTGATATGTACAGGTCTTTGTCTATAGGATCATCACACCCTATAGGAATATGGGATCAGTAATGATACAGCTATTTTTCTTAATTTGAGACTGCGCGGAGGATGCAACGGATCCAGCTCAAAGACTCAAGGCTCCTTTCAAGATGCAGTCAAGGGGAAAGAAAAAATGCAACACAAATCAGTGTCAGCACTAGAGTAACCAGGTCCCTATATAGTGGAACAAAAACTAGAATCCCCAATGCTCCAAGTTACTATGCCAGAGGTAACTGATCTACACACTGAACTCTCTAAAAATATTGTCATATGTAGATTTAATGGATTATGGCCAAAATCCGCTGCTCTACATCAATGGATTTACTCCTACTGGACACCAAACTGTGATATACACCTATGTTCAAAAGGATTTTTCATTGTTAGTTTCCAGACAAAACAAGAACGTGACAATATTATCAATCAGGGGCCTTGGTTTTGGGGCAATGCTGGCCTTTTTATTACCCCCTGGTTCGCTAAATTTGATGTAAACACTATGAAAATTTCAACAATGCACGTTTGGGTGAGGTTTCATAACCTCCCATTACACTTCTAGCATCACATAGTATTTTCTGCCATTGGGAATTCCTTGGGGAAATTCCTAAAAATTGATGAAGACAGAGTTAGCAAAGGAATCTTCTCATTTGCCAAAATTTGTGTAGAAGTGGACCTGAGTCAGGGGTTGCCTGATCATATTACATTGAACTATAACAACACTCTGAGGACTCAACCCCTTGACTATGAAAACACTACATTCAGATGCCGTAACTGCATGCAAATAGGACACGTCCAATATACTTGCCCACTGGCCAGAAAGGACCCCAAAGGAAACAAGAGACAACAAAAAAAGCCAAAAGGGTGGCAGCATACAGATCTGATGGAAGAAGAGGACAGACAGATAGAACATATAGAGAACCAATAAGAACTTGATATAAATATGGAACAGAATTGTACACAGGATGTCAATGCCCCAGACCCTCAAATGGGGCCAAACAATATACATTAGCATCAAGAACCACAGTTGGAAGTTAGTGGCATAAAAAGAACTCATGGATCTGAAGGATCATAATCCGACAAAGAACTTCCATTGAACACACAAGAGAACTAGCAGGCCATCATTGTACCCCCTCCTGACTCTGAGGGTTGGCGTAGGGTGGAGAAGAAGAAGGGCAGAAAAGTATAGGTTTGTTGTCTTATTTTATTTCCTTTTTATTATTGTAATTGTACTCCTCATGGACAACTATCTGTATATGCTCTAAGCATCTACAACATGTAATTTTTTTCATTATTAATATAAATTATGTTATTTTTCCACAGAAAAAAAGAGTACATAGAAAAGGTGTTGAAAATATTTAATATGCAAAATGAAAAACCTTTTAGTATACCTTTGGTTAGCCATTTCAAACTAAGGAGTTGTGTCCCAAGACTCAGGAAGAAATGACTTATATGTCTAAAGTTCCATATGCATCAACAGTTGAAAGCTTAATGTATGTAATGGTCTTCACAAGGCCTGATCTTGCACATGTAATGGGAATTTCAAGCAAGTACATGAACAATTCAGGAAAAGAACATTGGATGAAAGTGAAGTGGATTCTCAGGTATTTGAGGGGTACCAAAAATCAAGAATTATGCTTTGGTGGTTCAAACATTTCTCTACAGGGATATGTTGATGCAATATGGTGGGTGATAAAGATAATAGGAGGAGCACCACATGGTATGTATTTGTTGTAGGTGGAACAACTGTAAGTTGGGTTTCAAAACTACAAAGTGTTGTTGCACTCTCAACAATGGAAGTAGAGTATGTTGATGCTACAGAGGCTAGTAAAGAAATGATTTGGTTACAAAGGTTTCTGGATGAATGGGTAAGAAGCAGGAGTTGGGCAGGTTATACCGTGGCAACTAGAGTTCCATACATCTTGCAAAGAACTCTGCATTTCATTGCAAGACTAAACATATACAGCTCAAGTACCATTTCATACCATCATTGTTGGAATATGGACAGTTGAAGATGGAAAAGATATACACTAGCTAGAACCCCGCAGATATGTTAACAAAAGTTGTAACAATGGAGAAACTGAGATTCTTCTATGTTTCAATTGGTATTCAAGTATGATGAAGAAGATGAGAAATAGCTAGGTCCAAAGTGGAGTCATTGTCCAACAAATGAAGCAGCGATGGAATTGCTATAATCAGTCTCCAAGTGGAAGATTTTTGGGTGTGGAGCCCAATTATATTCTTTATTTAGAGGTATCGCCACATTAGACCTTAGTTCATAATGTGGTGGAAATGCCACCTGTAAATGTGCACCACCAGGGGGATCCAAGGGGACCAATGATGATTATTTGGAGCTCCCCGGTGGGGGATTGGGGGCAGCACCCTTGAAGCTCAAAATAGATGTAAAATTGCCTTGTAAAATGTTGTAATTTCATAGTTAATCTGGGTCGTTCATTAGTTGGAGATCTGACGGTAGAAGTTATGTTTAATATAGGGTTTTTTGCCCTAGAAGGAAATCCCTCACTATATATAAGGGAATTGTATTACGTCTATGTAGATCTGTATTCTAAGTGAGGAAGAGAGAGGAGATTGAGAGAGAAGAGGGAATTACAGGGAATCTATTGTAGGTTGTATCTCTTTATTTTCTTGGATAATATAAAAGGAAGGACTAGTTGTTTCTCAGTGGACGTAGCACAAATTGGGTGAACCATATATATCTGTGTCTCTCTTGTTTTATGTGTTTTTTGTATTTATATTTCTGCAATATTTTATGTGTTCCATTTCTCTGTAATATATAATTTTCTAACAAGGATGAACTATTTGAAAATTTTCAAGAGTTGAAAGAAGAAGTGGAGAATCTTACAAAAGGGAAGATAAAAGTGCTAAGATCTAAAAATGGAGGTAAATAAACATCTAAAGAACTTATAGCTTTCTGTAAGGAGGATGAAATTAATAAGGAGTTTATAGTTCCATATAATCCATAATAGAATGGAGTAGTAGAAAGGAAGAATTGTACAATTGAAGAATGCATTAGAGCAATTCTACATGATCAAGAATTACTTCAATTCCTATGGGTTGAAGCATCAAAAACAATAGTCTATATTCAAAATCAAATTAACCATAAGATAATTGACAACATGACTCTTGAAGAGGTTTTTATCAAAATAAAACCTAGTCTAGATCATCTTCGATTATTTAGCTGCCATGCATACATTCACATTCCAAAAGATAAAAGAAGGAAATTGGATCCTACAAGCATGAAGAGAATATTTTTTAGCTATAGTACCTCGTCAAATTCATATAGGGTCTACATCAAGGAAGGTCACTAAATTGAAGTAAGTAGAGATGTACTTTTCGATGAAAACATTTCCTACAGGGAAGTCTAAAGATCTCCTAGTTGATCCTAATGATGAAAAACTACCTATATTTGAACAGTTCCTAAGGGAACAAGAATATACCATGTCTAATCATGAATAAGAAGTTCTTAGTGAACCTGAGCAAGAAGTCATAATTTTTAAAACTTGTAAGAGACCCGCTTGGTTAACATCAACTCTTGAATAAGTAGGAGGAAATGTTGCAACTAAAGGAACATTTAAGGAAAGAAGAAAGCCTAAAAAATATTCAGGGTATGAATCCTATATAAAAAAATTGATTGAAGAAAAACCATCTTATTTTGAAGAAGCTTTCAAATATCAAGAATGGAAAGATGCCATGAAAGAAGAATATTAATCTATAATGAAAATTGGAGTTTGGGAAATTGTTCCTAAGTCGAATGAAAAATTAGTTGTAACTTCCAAATGGATCTATAATATTAAGCATGCAACAAATGGAAGCATTGACAAGTACAAAGAAATGTTTGTGGCTAGGTGTTCCTCTCAATAATAAGGAATCTATTGTGAAGAAACCTTTGCACCTACATCAAGATACATAACTATAAGATCGTCAGTGTTCTTGAAATCAACTATGGGATGGAAAATCCATCAAATGGATGTGAAGTCATATTTCCTAAATGGAACAATTGATGAAAATCCCTTGGGATTTGAATTAAATAATAGAGAAACTCATGTCTACAGGTTAAAGCAGTTACTTTATGTCCTCAAGCAAGCCCCAAGGGCTTGGTATGCTAGGATTGATACATATATAGAAACAATGGTTTTTTCAAAAGGGTTCCACTTATCCAAATATTTATCTCAAAGTAGTGA
This sequence comes from Pinus taeda, assembly GCA_000404065.3. Taxonomy (NCBI): domain Eukaryota; kingdom Viridiplantae; phylum Streptophyta; class Pinopsida; order Pinales; family Pinaceae; genus Pinus; species Pinus taeda. Next base: position 60,966 of record APFE031296195.1, on the reverse strand, counting down.
AGGGTGAACCAATAATAATTCTTCTATATGTGGATGACCTTCTCATAACATGTGTGGAAATTCATCTACAATAATTCAATAAACAATTGGAAAAAGAGTTCGATATGAAGGATCTAGGGCTCGTGCACTATTACTTGGGGTTGGAAGTTTGGAAAAAACCTAGTTAAGTATATATAGGTCCAAAAAAGTATGTGATCAAAGGTTGGCATGATTGATAGAAAACCAGTGACAACCCCCATGGTCACAAATTTCAAGAATTTGAGAAGTTCATAATCAAGTCTTGTGGATTCTACAAGTTATAGACAATTGGTTAAGTCTCAGATGTATCTTGTGAACACATGTACAAATATTTATTGTGTAGTGAATATTCTCAATTAGATTTAGATGGATCCTAGACATGACCACTGGATAACATCCAAGCATATTTTGAAATATTTGAGAGGGACAATACATTATTCCCTAAAGTATGATGGAAATAATAATATCCAACTTATGGGATATATTGATTCATATTGGGGATGAAGTGAGTCATATTGAAGAAGCACCACTGAAGGATGTTTTAGCTTGGGATTATCTATGATATCCTAGATGAGTAGAAATTAAGAATCAGTTGCATTAAGTAGTGTTGAAGTTGAATACATTACAACATGTGAAGTTAATAAAGAAGTTGCCTGGTTAAGGAAGTTGTTATCTAGTTTGTTTGAAGTACCAATGGACCCTACAACTATACATTGAGACAACACCAATTGCATAAGGTTGTCCAAATACCCCATATTCCATGGAAAGACAAAGCACATAAATAAAAACTAACATTACATATGAAAATTAGTGCAAGTTGGGGTGGTGCAGCTACAATATATATCTAATGATGAGAAGGTAGGTGATATTTTGACAAAATCTCTTTCTAATAAGAAGCTTGTGTATTTGAGAAACAAGCTTGGATTGGTTGACATCTCCTCCCTAGTTGAGAGGGAGAGAGATATGCATATTTCTTGTCTTCACATTGTGAGGAAAGAATGGAGGATTGGGAACCATATAATTTTCGATACTCTTTGAGGATGAGGTAGGGAATCCAATAGGTAAGAGTATTCAAAGAGGAAATTCCTTGAGGATGTGTTAATCTAATACAGGAATGGTCCTAGAAGGACATACCTTCTGAACATATGGATGGGATATGTTCCTTGAGAGACAATGATGATGGTGTTTATAAGTCATTCTATCCCTAGAATTGTGCTATAAGCTTGAGGATAGATAGAGATGTTAGTCAATGCATTACTATATGACAATGGTAGTTGGTATGATGAGATGCAATAAGATAAGCTAAAAAAAAAACTTATGATATGGATTACCAATCTAACTCTTCTTATGATATCTCTTCAATATGAGATTGTCCTTGTACCATTATGAATACCTCCCTAGTTAAGAGAGTGTTGAAATATGTAACTAGGTTCGATCTTCATATGTACTCTTGATTCTTGTATACTGTAAAATGAAAAAGAAAAATTATTATTATTATTGTAGCATGGGTTTGATGCTTAAGATCAATTTGTTTTAGGTTAAAGCACCCATTGAGTGCTTCTAGGTTTTGTATTAGAGTCAAGAAGTCAAAGAGTCATTGTCATATGTAAAAGGCCCCATTGGTCATCTTGTAAAATGTCAAAAGAAAAAAAAAATTGAGTCAAAAATATCAAAATGCCCCTCCAAGACCAAGTCGACTTGGAATAGGAGAAGTCGGCCTAATTAGAGAAATTCACACTCTTGGAAGGGCTATAAATAAGAGACCATTTGACCTCATTTTCTCACTCACTAATTTCACTCATCATTCAAGCAAAGGATTGGAAGAAGAAGGAAAGAAAAGAACTAGAAGGAAGAATGAAGATGAAATTTTTGTTTTTTCACTCTCTCTCTCTCTCTCTCTCATGCAAAGGAAGGCTAGGGTTTCCACAACGTCAATGTGGAACTTTTCAAATCGCAAGAGAAGGGTCGAAATTGGTATTAGAGAAGTCAACTTGGTCTCCTAAAATTCCTAGAAGAAGAAGCAACCTAAGTGAAGGGAGGAAGCCTTAGTATCCCTAAATTCTCCCACACTAGGAAAAATTTTAGGGGCTAAAATTAGCAAGTGGGCTAATTTTCCATGCTTTTTCCAAAAAAAAAAGATTCGCTAATTTCCATTTTTTTCTAAAAATTATTCGCCCAAATTTTATAGTATAAACTTGTTTTGCCTTAAAAATCGCCAAAATTTTATATCGAGACTATGTAAAATTATTATAAGTTTGAATATTTTTACAAAATTATTGCCAAACAATTTATAGATTGCATATTATGGACTAGTTAGATTCGCCAAGGTTTCTAAACTTTAAAATAAATTTCCATCCTTGAAATTAACCCTGTCCCACACATGTGAAAGTTGTAGTTGTTGTACAGGCCAAAAATTCCATACCTGCAATGAGGCCAAAAATTTGAAGTTTGGGGTCAAATTTCTACAATTGGAAGAGATTTGACTTGGTTTGACATTGTAAGAAGTAGCACATCATCCAAAAGGATTTACTTGGTCTTGTAAGGGTCTTGGTCTTGATCTAAATGTCTTTGAATTCATCATTTGAACAATCTATAAGAAGAGAAAATATTTTTGTGGTTTTCCTCTCTAGGAGAGTTTTTGGCCCTGGTTAGCAGCCTACATCTTGTGTCCTTTCATACTATTGATCTTCATGTCTTGGTAGCTATTTGATGATAATAAAAACATAATAATGAGAAAAGAAGAAGCTAATAATCAAGAAAAGTAAAAGAACATCACAAGCAGTTATCAAGTCTAAGAGAAATCACTTCAATTACAGCCCTATTGATTTCTCAACAAAAGGTTCCCATCGACAAAGAGTCTTTGAACATCCTATCTCCAATTATTTTAGTGGTAGAAGGGGAATATCATGTGAATGGAACCAATTAAGTATCATGGAAACACAATTCAAGTTTGGAAAAGGTCAACTAGTTGGTAGTAATTATTTTACCCTAATAGCGGAACATCACAGCATGGAATACAAATGAAATAATAATATTAATGGCATGGAACCATATTTTCCCAAGCAAGAGACTATAGTCTAATAAGGCATTGATGAATTTAACTTCGATTGATATTATTTTTTTCCAAATATCAATAGGAAAAGTAGGAAAAACCCCTTGTTATTGTAAATTATGCCCATCAAAAGCCTTTAATTCAAACTTAGGTTATTATAAATTCAATGAACCAAGAGATTTCCAAGGCGTCGATTATAAGATACAAGTAGATGCCCCTTTTTCCAAATTTGTCTGATGAAGATTTTTTCCAAAGGTGTGGACCATTATATGGAAGGCCATGAGAACTGGGAGTTTGAGTGGTAGGCTTAGCAACTAGGGAACTAGACAAGATGTTCATTTGGCCCATCTAGGTGGCTAACTAGCCTATGTTTCTTGAGGAGACAAACCCCACCACAACATTGGCATGGGATCTGTGCTTAGGTTTTGAAATTCCATTCAATGGCCAAGAAATATTATGAATGATTTAATACAGAGTACCCGCTTGAGAATATATCAAGTCTAATTGGTGGGCCCACATGATGGCTTGTTGCTTGAATTGGGCTCCTACCTTAGAAACTTCTTAAACAATCCTAGGCAAGAGACACTTTGTAAACCACTCATGTAACAACTCATCAAGAAACTTGGTCTCAATTAAGCTTTGTCTCCTTCTCCACTCATGGATATGATGAGAAATGTGGGTGGAGGTACCCCACTAGAAGTTAGTGAGTATATCAGTTTTGGTTTGAAACCTAACTCGTAAGTTTTAATGGTTAACAAATCCTTCTACTAAAGACATAAAGTTATCATTACTGACGCTTTCTAATCATTGTACCATTTAGTAGCATTGTTGTTAATATTCCAATGGAAAAGATGCATCCTAGTGCTATCATCCATGAAAGAGTTGGATGAGAACCATAAGTGGTAAGTGGTAATATGAGATGTGAGGTGCTCTCGAAGTTTACCATCGAACTTAGGGATGTCAACAGATATCTTAGGTGAGACCACTAACCATGCATGGTTATGTTTGATGGAATTTTTCATTAGCTTTGAAATATAAGACAATGAAAGGGTTTCTAAGAATGGTGATTTGAATGGTGCCTGGAGGGTAGGTGGCCACTACAACCTAAGTAGAGGTGGTGGAATTCCAATAGCATGGTTTCCAGAAGTGAGTTGAAATGAGGAATTGAGTTGACTAGAGGAGTTAACTCTAGCACCCATGTAGACATCATGAAGGTTAGTTCCTCTAGGGGGAATGCCCCCAATGTAAAAAGGATTCCCTAAAGGTTTTTGACCTACAAGACTAAAGGATGTGCCAAGAGTAGATACTCTTGGACTAAAAGGTTGACCAAATAGGTTGGTACCCCAAGGATTAAATGCAGTACCAAGGATAGCTCCCCCAACCCCTTGGACATTCTACAAAAATGAACATTTTCTCTTAAACGTAGATCCCCCTAATGATCGGCTACCCCACAGAATTGTGAACCCACTGGAAATGTAAGTGCCCCCAACTGTGCTGGGGGATGGCATGGAATTAGTATGAGTATTCTAACCAAATGGAAATACAACATTGGGTATGAATTAACTACCCACTAGTATATCGGGGCTAGCAGTTGGCCCTGTAGATGCATGTGTGAACATCGAGTTTGAACATCTGACATGTGATGTGGGTATGCTACTTGTAATTGAACTAGAGCCTCCACCAAATACAATTGGACATGTCGTGGTTGATGATGTGGAGATACCCATAGTGGATGTACTAAATGGAGGGAGATGGAATCCTATGATATTCTACCAGTAAGAGAAGATAATCTAAATGGAGTTAGTATGGATAGGACCTATGGTTATAGAAAATGGTGTTGAAGGTGTCTTACGTAAACCATCAGCGATAATAGGTGTGGATATAATAAGTTTTTCCATTTAGGTGACACCAACCATAATAGACTCTGGGAAAGGACTATGTAAGTGAAAATATTTGGAAAAGTCTACATCTCCACCTAAGTAGATGAGTGACAAGATGTTAGTGACTAGGGAATGAGGATGAGGTGGAGGATTTTCATGAACCAATCTATGAACTAAAGGTTTGGCCCCTGGAGAATCACCCAAAATTTTCATTGAAGTAGGTGTGTCTATGGTAGTGGAATGGTCAAGCATATGTCTAAGGTAAAGTGGACCATCCTCATAGGGAGAAAAGTCGTCAAGGAGACACAAACTAAAATTATATATGGTGGCAATAAAGGATTTATAATAAAGCATAAAATAAATATCCTATGGCCATTAGACATGACCAAACAGCATATACATATCAAATATAAGGAGAAATCATGCAAGTAGAGTGATCAAAGTGATCTTCCCACAACCAAAGCTTAGTTTATCAGGGCCCAAGTTAGCTATGAAGATATAGTTGGAATATTTATGTTGGTCTCTTTCTTAATGAATATACAGCTAGTGTAAGTACCCTTAATTATTTGTGGGAAACCTCCAAGGGATCTGAGTGAGTACTGGCCAATGTCTGTTGTAACTACAACAACGACATCCCCCCGATTGTCACTTGTATAAGGTCCCAAAGATTATGGACACTATGGTTACCATGTACAACCACCCGATTTAAGGGGGGCGATTATTAGTTGGATCCACACATAATGGCAGGGTATCAAGCCTAAAGCTCACCTAAGGATACACCATAAGTAGATGTACATTGTGCCACCAAGACTAAGTGAAGTAGGGTAGATCACTCCACTAGCCCCAATGTGACGTCATGATTTACCCTTGTGTTGGGTTGTGTTATATTCTTTCCACGACTAGCCTACGTAATTAATCGAGGGGTTAGAGGGGGGTGGAGGCCCCCCTTCATTGCACTGATTGTGTAGCGGGGGGGAGTCACGGGGGAGTGGAAGACCCCCTTGTCTACGAGGTTTGAGGGGGGCAGGTAGCCCCCCTCTACGGGGTTCAGGGCAGCACCTCAGGGAATTTTTTTTGGACCCTATATTAGGTTGGGCGGACCTACCTATGGTTTTGTGCATGGTTTTCGCACATGGTTTTGGACGTGATGGTTTTCAGTCCATGGTATTGGATGCTTCAGCATGTATAAATATGTATTGTAACATTGAAAGGAATAAAATGAAAAATCAATTTGGTAGTCCCAATTTTGGGATCAAGGGGAAATCTCTGTGTATATGTGTTTTATGTGTTATGCTCTTGCATTGTTTATTTTCTATGTTTTAGAATTCGTATGCAAGTAATTTCTATATGGGTTTGAAACCTACGTTTGGTAATTACAATTGTTTTGGCTTCAAGGGGATGCCTTTGTTGCTGAGGAGTTTCACTCGGGCCTGTGGTAGACCTTGTTCAGTGAGAGATCTGTGGGTTCGATTCTGGTGGTGAATGAATATGGCGAGCAGTGGAAAGATAGAGATCGAGAAATTTAATGGGCAGATTTTTGAGTTATGGAAACTCAAGATGGAGGATCTATTGGTGGATAAAGATTAGTGGATCGTGGTAGATCCAGGTACTAAACCAATGGGAGTGCCCGATGAAGAATGGAAGAAGTTGGATCAGAAGGCAAAGAGCACAATACAATTGTGTGTCTCAAATTCAGAATTGTTGAATGTATCAGGGGAAGCTACCGCGAAGGCTTTGTGGGACAAGTTAGGGAATTTGTACCAATCTAAGTCTCTGGTGAATAAACTGTTCCTATGGAGAAAGTTGTATAGCCTGGGGATGAAAGATGGAGACTCAGCGACAAAGCATCTGAATGCATTTAATACTGTGGTAAGTCAGTTATTATCTGTTGATATTAAAATTTTAGGTGAAGATAAGTGCATCAATTTGTTGTGTTCTCTACTAGATTCGTGGGATAGTCTGGTTATTGCAATAGGTAGCAATGCAACTGCCTTGCAGTTTGATGAAATAGTCTCATCCTTGCTGACGAAGGAGATGAGATGAAAAAATATGGAGAGCCAGAATGTTGATGCCTTATTTGTACGAGGACGGTCCCAGGACAAAAGCAAAAATAAGTCAACAAGTGGGAGATCTAAATCTAGAGGGAGATCTAAATCTCCAGGAAAACCTATAAAGGTAGTGTGCTAGAAATGCAGAAAGGAAGGAGACTACAAAATGGATTGTAAATCTAAAGCTCCTGACAAAGGAAATGGATCTGATGATGCTCCTTCTGTAGAGGTGAAAACCACCTTAGATGAAGGTGGGGATGTGTACTTGGCTTCTTCAAGTACACATGTAGATCATGAGGCATGGTTGATTGACTGAGGTGCATCCTTTCACTTCACTCCCCATAGAGAGTGGTTCTATGAGTATAAGAAATATGATGGTGGTGATGTCTTCTTGGGGGATGACAGGAAGGCTAGAATCATTGGTCGCAGAAAAGTAAAATTGAAGTTGCAAGGTGGAAGGGTTAGAACACTTTTGGGTGTTTTTCATATTCCTGCATTGGCCAGAAATATGATTTCTATAAGCAAGTTGGATGATGCAAGTGTAAAAACAGTATTCAAGAAGGATACCTGCAAGATGGTTCGAGGAGCAGTAGTATTGATACAGGGAGTTTGGATTGGAACTCTATACAAGCTACAAGTTAGCATTATTGTTGATGGGTGCAACAATTCTGTGGTTCCAAAAGGTGGAGTAGAAAATCTAGTGGTCTCTAGAGAGAAGACCATGTTGTGGCATCAAAGGCTTGGACATATTGGAGAGAAGTGACTTTGAATACTTCATAGTAAAGGTATAGTAGAAGGTATGGGTAATAGCTCTCTGGATTTTGATTTCTATGAAAATTGTGTATATGGGAAGCAAAATTGGGTGAGTTTCCCCTCTGGTGGTAAGAGGGTGAAACAAATATTAGAACTTGTTCACAGTGATTTGTTTGGACCTGTGAAGGTTCCATCACTAGGTAAGTCTGTGTACTATGTATCATTTATAGATGACTTCTCAAGGAATACATGGATATATTTCCTTAAGAAGAAATTTGAACTCTCTGATAGGTTTAAAGAATTTAAGGCTTTGGTGAAAAATTAGACAAAGAAGAAGATAAAGGTGTTGAGGACAGATAACGGTGGAGAATTTTGCAATAAAGAATTTGAAGAATTCTGTAAGAAGTGTGGTATAGCATGGCAGAAGACTACTCCATACACATCTGAGAAAAATGGAGTTGCAGAAAGAATGAACAAGACGTTGATGGAAACGGCAAGAAGCATGCTGACCGGTGTGAGGTTAAGACTGTTGAAAAGTGTGCAACAAGAAATGCTTGTTGAGATTGCAACAATATGATGGAGCTTAGTGAAAAGATTCACCTTCACTAAGTGGGCCCGCAGGCTATTTTTGGCGCAAGTCTATTTTTAGACTATGTCTATTTTTAGACATATGGATCATGTCTATGTATTGCAGGTTGTTGTTTATGGATGATTGATCAAGTTGGAAAAATAGATTGACTTCTATTTTTGATGAAAGTGTGAGTGATCACAATGTGAGTGATCAAGTCTATTTTTAGACTGGCTATCAAAAATAGAAAAGTCAAATATTATTATCTCACAATAATATTTGGACTATAAACTTAATCTTATTCTCTTGGAGCACTTCAGTTCGAGCTACGGATGTGGCACATGCAATTGCATGAAGGAAATACGTGGTTCTTATGTGTTAGTTGAATATTTGCATGCATGACTTCAGTTAGAACTCAAGTGAGTTGAGTTTAGTGGACTGGAGGTGCAGTTGATGGAGTTGTGTTCAGTTTAGCTTTGTTAAACTGGTTGTATTTAGTCTAACTGGAAAATATACTAGAGATGAGTTGGGTGAATTAGTTATTATTAATTCACAAGTTATTAACTCATAATACAACTAATGAATACATCAGTTAACTCAGTTGCATGTCAGTGCATGTTCAGTTCAGCAGGGACAGGTGTTAGAGAATCAGATTGCTATCAGTTGTGACTATAGTTGTGCACCAGATCTTGCACAAATCAGGGGATTGAGTATGCCAATGAGTTTGCCCACATTGTAGCTTGTTCTCACGTGATTTAGCCAAGGAAAGACGTGGCTGCCTTGGAATTATCACCGGTTCTTGTGCAGGTATTGAGCAGCGAAGGCAGGCAAGCAGCGGAAGAGATTTGAGCCAGTGATTGATTCAGATCTGAGCTGTATTGTGTGTAACAGGTGGAGCTGGTACTGGATTGCTTGTGATAAGTATTATGCTGTGTAATGTTACATGACTCAATCATTAATATACAGATAGTTGGGATTTTTAGCGAGATGCTTTCCCCGGGATACATACTGTGTTAATGTGTGAATGCTCTTGATGTTTTATTGTTATTGATGCTGCTATATTGATGATCAACGTAGAGGAGCTTATGTATTGTGTATGTTTTCCACAATAGTACATGATCAGGATAATCTCTGTTGAATATGTTTTAAATTATTCAAAATTTCTACACAAAGCGAGAATCAAGGTCCTGAAAAGGCGTTTGAGCAAAGTACAAAAACGACACAAAAGGCCTGATCCGCTTGGAGTTTTGGCCGAGGCTTCACTCGTTGAGCATGATACATGATGGAGGGTCTTCACTCCAATTTTGGGCACATTTGGAGAATATTTTGTCATTTCAAAAATTTTGGCTTAAGAAACAGGTTTTTGGGTTCTACGCGCAGCGCGCCACCCTAAATATTGGGAGGTCCAATTGACAAATGGCTTGTAGTTTTGGATTTTTCATGAAGAAATACACTTGTACAGCCACTTCCAAGGCATTCCATCAAGTTCTGGATGGTCAAAATGTCCAAAAACATCATGAAAACCACCTTGCTGCCACCTTTTCCAATTACAGGTAGTACCTCTGGGAGAATTCAGTTTTGAGAGGGTAACTGAGCTCAAAATTGGAAAATTCCACTTGGGTTGGAAAGTAGACATCTAGGCCTTTCCAACGAGCTATCATGAGCTCAATTTTGATGTCAGGAAGTGCTCCAAAAATAGGCTCAAAGGGGCGCTACGCATACAGTTTTTTGGCCCATATTTTCACCTTCAGCTCAGGAATTCAGCTAGTTTCTACCAGTTTCACTCTCTGATGTAAATTTTCACCAAATATGATGTAATTTGATGTATTTTAGTTAACATGTCACTTATATACCATCTTCTAGAGGATTCATTCACAAATTAGCAAGAAATCAATGTAATGAATCAGTTTCCTTCTTTTTAGAGGCAGGTTGTTTGGTCATCTAGATTCTTGCTCCATGTTTAGAATTTGTTCAAACTGCTCCTAGAAGGAGGAGCTCTACCCCTAGAGGTTAGGGAATGAGGATAGCTTGGTCTATATATGTAAATTTCCATTTAGTAGCAGAGGTTGGACTCTTGGGATAGTTTTGAGACTATATTGTACATATCTTATCAGCATTTTTGGCAAAGGAAAGACCAGGGTTTTACAACACTATTTGGGATCCATGTGGCTTTATGTCTTGATGGTGTGTTTCTTTCATTACTTGTAAGTTGTGTATGTGCATCATTATCTCTATTGAATCTTCTCTTATTAAGCAAATGAAGTGTTAAGGTAGAATCCATGAAATTTCTCTGCTCTGCCTTTAAATTTGTTTAATATTCTATGTTTTCTTCAGTTTAAGTAGAATCCTTGAGACCCCTTGCTCTCCTTAGCCTCTCACTGGTCTAATCTATCCATCTCACCTGCTTTAAGGCATCAAAACAATTTCCTATCTTGCCCCAAGTGGACCTTTGCAAAAACTGTGCCTCATCCCCGCACCCAAAATTGCCTTTCCCTTGATTTCAACAAAATCATAAAAAATCAATCCTAAACTCTTTGTACTTAATACCTAGCCTAAAATCAGTCATAAATTTTGTCATCTCAAACCTTTTTTATTATCTTTTGCCGAGTTTGACCCGGAGAGAGCCCTCTCCTGTCCTCGTAGGGCTAGCTACGAGGCTGAGCGTGGTTTGATGTGGCCTTGAGTCTTGCCTTATTTCAGCCTAAGGCAGATTTGAGCGCTAACAACTACCATTCTAGCTTTAAACTTTTCTATACTCACATATCCATTTTAAATTTAGGTTTATAAAGCCATTTACAACCTATGTGTATTTTTCCTTCAGGAAATTCAACTAATTCCCAATCATTATTTCTGATAAAAGATTCAAATTCTTCATTCATTGCAGCCCTCCGCTCATGAGATTGACTAACTTCTTCATAATTTGTGGGTTCTATAGCTTATAAAATGTTTGACATTAAAGCATAGTCTTTCAATCTGGCTGGTAGTTGAGTCTTCCTACCTGATATTCTCTGTAAGGGACTCACCTCAATTCTGTTTGCTTTAGACCTTATCAAGCTCGACTTACTGATTGCATCACCCGCCTCTTCCTCTTTCTGCTACTATTGTTGTTGTTTCTGCATGTACTCATTTTTCTTCCATCAACAATGGAATGTGCCACTCTTCAAGGCTATTCTCCTTATTTCCTTCCTCAGTCTGCTCATGAAATAACACATCTCGACTCACAAAAACTTTATGATTCAAAGGATTAAACAACTTATAAGCTTTAAAATCAGTGCGGTATCCTACAAGGATGCATTTCATGGGCTTAGGATCTAACTTCTTCCTATCATGCTTGGGAATATGGGCAAAGGATTTTGATCCAAAAACCCTTAAATGATTCAATGCAAGATTATATCAATAAAGTGCTTCAAAGGAGTTTTAAAATTGAGGCATTTAGTTGGACTTCTATTTTTCAAGTATAATATAGTGTTGATGACTTAAGCCTAAAAACCATTAGATAGAGCCTGACCTTGAAGCATACTTCGTGCACATTCCACAAGGGTTTTGTTATTGCATTCAACAACTCCCTTCTGCTATGGAGTGTGAGGTACAATGTACTATTGAATAATCCCATGATTCTTGTAACATTTCATGAACTCTCCCAACTTGTATTCTCCCCCTTGATCAAAGCGAAGAATCTTAATGAATTTCCATGTCTTCTTTTCCACCATATTCTTGAATTATTTAAAGCATTGAAATGTCTGACTCTTCTTTCTAATAAAATATACCCAAGAGAATCTAGTGCAGTCATCAGTAAAGAGTAGAAATAATATGCACCACCTAGTGACCTAGTCTGCATAGGTCCACATATATATGTATACACAAGCTCCAAAAGATCTCTTTTCTTCCTATAAACATTCGAAGGAAACTCTTCTCTATGCATTTTCCCTAATGCACATCCATCACAATCTAAATGAACATTCTAAAAAGAAGGTAATCTATCAACCATACCTTTTCTTTGTAGTAGCAAGAGATCTTGTAGGTTCAGATGACCAAATATTTGATGCCAAAAATTATCGGTTGTCAGTCCTGTTGAAGCCAGAGCTTGATCTGGCATGCTCTCAAAATTTAGCCTATACAAGCCTCCCACATGCACTACTGATGCAACTGGTTCCTTCTAGTTGTCCTTTATGATACAATATGATCTGAAGAATTCAACTTGCAGGTCCTGATCTACCATCATTAAACTAGAGATAAAGTTCTTCTTGATCCTCGATACATACATCACATTTTTAATATATCTGATATTACCATCAGGTAACATCACCAGAATATAATCATACCCTTTATTTGATAACCTCTGTCATCACCTAGATATATGTTAGCTCCACAAGAAGTTTCTTCAAACTTTTCGAACCAATGTCTATTACCTATCATATGTGAAGATGTGCCTGAATCTATGAACCATATTTCAGACTCATCCTCCTCAATAGCTGAAATAGCATAATCAGCTACAAATAATTGAAGATCATGATTGTGACCTTCATCGGAAAAGTGCCCTGTGTGTTTTCTTTGTTTATTTTTAGCCTCATATGTTTGTCTCTTAAAACAAAACTTAGCAAACTGACCGGTTTTCCCAAGTAAAAACATTTGATGTCATATTTATTTGGAGACATATCTCTAAATGGTCTCTTCTAAAAAATTCCACCACCTTTCTATCCCTATGGTTGTTTCCCTTTGTATGGCTTCTTCTTTGCCATTAGAGCAATCGACACTCTGTGGTCTCAAATTCTGATGCCGCTCTTCTTCCTGTATTAGGATTCCTATTAGCTCTTCAAATGCAAGGGTTTCCTTCCTTACAGATAAGCCTGTGATGAACATATGGTATTCATTCATCATCCTATTTAATGTAATTGTGACAAGATCGAAATCAGACACCTTCTCCCCGATTTCTCCCAATATTTCCTTCTGGTCCTTAACCCGTCCAATGAATCTAGCAACAGATTCATTCTCCTCCATCCTCATGGAAACCAACTTGCCTTTGAGCAACAAGATGTGATTGGTGTTATGTTTTTGGTAGAGCTTAAGTATAGTCCATATGTTACTGGATGATTTTCAGTCTCTGATATGCGGGATAATATTGTGTTTAACAAACATCTTCAATAAGACTTTGGCCTTACTCTCCCTTTTATCCCAATCCTGCATTAGTGTTGTCATGCTGCCTGCTGCCATGGTTAGTTTCTGCTCATCGTCACTGACGATCGACCAAACGCTCGATCCCTCAAGCAACATTTGTAGTTTGAGTTTCCAATTGGCATAATTGGTCCCATTGAGTTTATTAGACTCATTGAGATAATCTTCTATAAAATTGTTCATTTATTACTTATCGAAATCCCAATCCCTTAAGTTACAGTCCATTCTCAACAAGTGAACAATTACACGCTACAAAAAAAAATATATATATATATATATACAAACATGCCAAAACCTTTGAATCGATCATAGATTTACCACCAAACTACCCAATATACCTCCAATCTAGTAGATCTACCACAAAAATACCATGATATCTATGTCTGTAGCTTAGATCCACCACCAAACTACCTAATATGAAGGTTAGAACCATAAAAATAATGCCATCACTCTTTTAGATTGAAAACCAATATTGACTTAAAATCCCTCTAAGGAGAGGTTGATCATCGTGAGTTTGACCCTGAGATCCGCGATGATCATCACTTCTATTAGGCCGAAAGGTGCGATGATCACTTTGTTCTTTGCTGGAGATATGCTGAGACTATGAGAAAATAAATTTCTCCTACGAGTATGGTATGGCACATCCAACCACCTAGACTCTGAAAATGTGAGCATTGAGGCTCCTATGTTGCCATTGGGGCATTGTAGCCATGAAGGCTATGTTGCCACGAAGGCCCTCAAGCCAGTAGGTATCTAATGTAGCCAATAAGGCTCTGTAGGTAAATCATGCTCACCAGACTTGAGCTCTGATACCCTATTAGAAAGCTAGAAGGAAAAATATGAATTGAATTAACTAGTAGCTAACAAGTGAGCAAGATGCACCTGGAGACTGCACAAACTGGAGCGTACACTCTCATGTTCAATTAACCAAAGATAATAAAATAAATACATCTCAAAATAATAGGGAGGTGAGAACAAACTCCTACAACCTAGGAACTAATCCTAACTTAAGGAGTTACATTAAACAATGTAACCATTTCTCCATTAATACAATATAATATTAATTATTTTCAACTATTACGGGGTGGAAAAATAAACTCACCCACAATTTTTATGGAGTCGGGTGCTTAGGAGCGCTATGATTACGGATGGGAGTTTTGTGTGGAAGTTGGAGAGTGAAGCCCTAAGAGTCGAAAGAAACCCAATGAGAGTTGGTTGTGTGTCAAAGACCAGGGCAGTCAAGAGCCCTTTATGATTTAAGGAAAGCAATACAAAAGTAGTATGTTGTGGGTGTTGTGTTGTGGATGTGTGGCCTGTGTGTTGTTGAGGTAAGAGCACATCACCACCTGCATGTTGAATGAAGGGATAAGCTTGGAATGTGGCTATGCTACATTGCAAGAACATGGACCAGTTGTAACTATGGATGCATGGAACTGACACCACCCAAGAAACAAAAGTAGAGTGGAGGTAAAAGGGGAATAGGATGAGCTAAAGACATTCATTCTCGGTTAAAGAAGTTGGGATTAAGCTATGTTGAGGCCCTCTGTGTTGTCAAAGAAAGGCACACACAATTTTGCATAGAGTACAATGAGGGAGAACACCTTGGGCCATGTCTATGAGTTGGGCACAACCGAATGAAAAGAACATGAGATAGTAGGTCCATCTGTTTGTCAATGGCTAGATCAAGTGGTATTAGAGTTCAATAATTCTCTTTAGGATTGAGAGATAAAGCAAGTAGTTTTGCTAACAGGAGATTGGCAACCAACAAAAGGGATTGAAAGGACTTATGTTGGAGAAGAAATCTAAAGCAAGTGTACTCTTGAAATAAAAGAGGCCTGAGGTGGTTCATCCAAAAAATTTATGAATATAGGATTTGTAATAAGAAGCATGCTCTTTAGAAATTGAAGAAAAATGAAATTTTTCGGAGAAATTGTAGATAGTGAACAATGCCACAAGAAGATGGTAGAATTGAGAAGAAAGGAGTGAAGATAAGGTACATTATAATAGTAAGGTCTTAGTATTTTGATTTACATTGTTAAAGGTTAATTGCAGATAATAACAGTGGAAGAAGAAATGGTGGAAATGATTATAGCTAGGAGAGTTGTAACAAAGAACCCGTGACATTCTTAAATCATGGAAAATAACCTTAACAAGTTCCAGCTAAGGTTGGAAAATAAGCGGACAAGTGATATTCTCAGTGGTGAGTAGGTGCATATGTAGTTGTCCCTCCCACCCATTTATGCTTTCTTGGGCTGTGGGAGGTGTTGCTTTATAATTAACCTAACCTCCAAGGTGTGTTATGAATATGGGGTTACAAAATCCTTTTTTTCAAATTTTGTTGAATTAACTTCTGATGGCACCATTTGTTGCTTTATAATTAACCTAACCTCCAAGGTGTATTATGAATATGGGGTTAGAAAATCCTTCTTTTTTGAAACTTTGTTGAATTAACTTATGATGGCACCATCACGTCCAACTATCGTGAGCTTTCTATTGATATCAATTTTATATCAATCCAACTCTTGGATTCAAAGTTATGTCTGTTTGAAGTTTGGCATATTATATGATGACCACGTCACTATGTTGGCCACGTGGCACCCACATGTAGTAGACATGTCAGTATAGTGGGTCCTCTATGCTAGATCCACATCGTGCTACTTGGTTTTCTGCCTCTTGTGTTGTTTGAACACTAACCAAATTATCAAATGGGTGGTGGGTGATGAGGGGTGGACAAGGTTCCATGTGGTTACATTTCCACCAAACCGAAATGGTTTTTGTCACAATAGTTTCCCGTTTTAGACCCCCACTCCCTTATTAATACATAACGTACCACAAGACCAAAAAATAATTATGAGCCATTGATCCACTTCACTCACAACCATGGAATCAAACATAATTCAACTATTACAAAGAGCCATTCATTGCGGTTAGTGTTCCCATCAACTGATGGTGTTGACAAATGGCCATTTTCATGTCACATGCCATTAGTTCTCTACTGCCACTGCCTAATGGAGGAGGCACTACATAATGAAAATATGAGCAGCCAACAACTAGTACCATCTATACAAGACCAAATAAACTCCACAATGAAAGAACACAATGAAAGAGTGTCGTATTATTGATAAAATAAGTTCTTTATACATGTGCAATCTACGTACGAGATAGTTCTGTCTCGGTAGCTTATTATCCGTAATAACATAATGTAAAACTAATTACATATTATACAATAACAATACTAAAGGATTAGTTAGCATTCCCCCCTTAATCTGAAGGGACATCTGACACGCCGAGTAACATTATGAACTTTTCAAATTTTTCATGTCCTAGTGGCTTTGTAAATATGTCTATGATATGTTTTGTAGTAGGACAATGTGTCAGATGAATAACTTTGGACTCTACATAATGTCGAATCAAGTGATATTTGGTGTTAATATTCTTTCTTCGATCATAAAAATCGAGATTCTTGGCCAACTGAATTGCAGAAGAGTTGTCGACGAGTAGTGGAGTTGAAGCCTTTTGTTTCTCCTGCAAGTCTTTAGGTATTTTGTGAAGCCAAATGATTTCTTTTGTAGCTTGAGTTGTTGCAAAATATTTGGCTTTAGAGGTAGAATCAGCAGGAACAGACTGTTTGCATGATCTCCAACTAATGGATGTTGATACAAGACTCATCAAATAACTAGAAGTAGAAACTCCATTCTCCTTGTATCCATCAAAATCAGAATAAGAATAGTCGATGAGATGAAAATCTGCAACTTTGGAATATTTGATGCCATATGTTTGAGTGCCTTTCAAATACTTAAGCACTCATTTTGCTGCATTCCAGTGACCTTCAGATGGCTTACACATGAACCTGGAAAGTATCCCTACAACAAAAGCTATGTCAAGTCGAGTAGTAGTTAGAAAATTCAATTTTCCAACAAGTTTCAAATACTTTGTTAGATCTTCAAGCTTACTTCCTTCAGTGGAAGTAAGCTTCAAATTTTGCTCCATAGGAGTAGCGACATGATTACAATCCCACATCCCAAATATGTCTAATATACTTTTTCTGAGAATTGAAAATATATTTGGGTTTCTGATCAACTTCAATCCCTAAATAATAATGTAATAAACCCAAATCTTGCATGCTAAAAAATTTCAATAATTCTCTTTTAAAGGACGATATATATTCATCATTGTTTCTTGTGATCATCAAATCATCTATATACACAACCAAATATACAACTGACTTTCCAATTTTCTTAAAAAAAAGAGTTGCATCATCCAAATCAAATAACTTATAATTCAACTTGAGAAGGTGTTCAATTAACTTTTCATACCATGCATGAGATGCTTGTTTCAGTCCATACAAAACCTTAACCAATTTGCATACCTTTTGCTCTTTGATTTTAACAACAAAAACTTCACATTGAAAGATATAAAACTCCTCCTTCAAATCGCCATTCAGAAAAGTTGTTTAAACATCCATATGGTGTATCTTCTAGCTATTCTAAGCTACAAGAGAAAGAAAATTTCTAATCATGCCCCATTTTGCTGTAGGAGAAAATGTCTCTGTGTAGTCAACACCTTCTTTCTGAGCGTAGCCTTTTGCTACAAGTTGTGCCTTGTATTTATCAAGTGAACCATCTGCTTTATATTTTATCTTATACACCCATTTGCAACCAATGGGTTTGACACCTGCAAGAGGATCCACTAAGCTCCAAGTTCCATTCTTAATAAGTGCATCATATTCCTTTTGCATTGCATCCTTCCATTCATCACAATTAAAAACTTCTTCAAAACAATTAGGTTCGCTAATTGTACAATGATTGAATTCACAGCCATGAGAAACATTACCTAAATCGACTTTAGAAGACATTCCTATTTCAAAATAATCATACTTTCTTGGAACTTTTCGAGCACGTGTAGATCTTTGTAAAGGTTGCTGAAGTGGTTGTGATGGTTTCTCATCTTGAAAAACAGGCTCAAGAATAGGCTCTTCAAGAGAAATTTATGATCGTGAACAAACATTACTATCATCTAAATTTTATTTAGCAATAACATTCTCCTTATTCAAAAATGGAATAACCACAGACTGATCCCGAATGGAAACCCCCCCTTCAGTGTGTGGAACATCATTATAAGATTGAAAATAGAGCTTCTTAGATGAAAATTTCTCCAAATGATCTAGTTGCTTATCAACAATGGAATTAATTTTATATGATTCAAGGAAAATAACATCTCTGGAAATAATTAACTTCTTGTTCTCCTCATCATACAACCTATAATATTTGGAAGTAGAAGAATATCCCAAGAAAATACATTTACGACTTCTAGCACCCAACTTGTTGCACTGATGTTTAGGAATTAATGCATAGCATAGAGAACCAAAGACTCTAAAATGGTGAACAACAGGAAGATGATTATACCACATTTCATAAGGAGATTTATTATTGATGATAGAAGAAGGGAAATGGTTGTGAATATAAGCTACACAAAGCACTGCTTCTCCCCAAAACATCAACTTAACATTCTTAAAGAACATCATAGATCTAACCATATTAAGCAAAGTTCTATTCATACGTTTTGCGATGCCATTTTGTTGTGGATTATACAGTATGGTAGTTTGATGTTTGATTCCATTGTCCTTCAAATATTGTTCAAAAACATGAGAAGTGTACTCTCCACCATTATTAGTTTTGAGAATGCCTATATTCTGTTGAGTTTCATTTCTAATCATCAAATGAAAAGTTTTAAAAACTTCAAACACTTGTGACTTACTCTTCAACAAATACACCCAACACATTCTCGAGTAATCATCAATAAATGTTAGCACATATTTATCTCCATTTGCAGTTGCAACAGGCATAGGTCCACATAAATTTGAATGTATGAGACCTAATTTTTGTGAAGGTATGAAAGAAGAATTATGAAAAGTTTGTTTACAAAGTTTTCCCAAAATACAAGCATCACAAGGTGTAATATTTCTTGGAACTGTCGGAAGACCTTTAATACCTTGATTTTTCATAATTCTGATGCTTCCATAATTGATGTGACCAAATAGAGAATGCCACAACAAGCTACGATACATGATGTCACTTTGCTGCACCAAAAAAGTAGAACTTTCACAAGAATTAGTAGTACTATTTAACTTTAAAAGTATACCTTCTTCTACATCGATCATAATAACCACATGATCAGATGCTCTTCTTATCTCAATGATGCCATCAAATATATGAATAGAATGTCCCTACTTATGAATATGAATAAGAGACATCAAATTTCATAAAACTTTCAAATATAAAGTACATCCTGTAAAACATAATCTGCAAGATTCAATGTCTTCAAATGAATAGACCGAATGCCAGATGGTTTAATTTGAGACTTATCAGCAAAGTAAATAACACCATCGATATCATTACTAAAAGTTTCAAAAAATCTAAGCCTAAATGTCATTTGACAAGTGGCTCCTGAATCTGAAATCCAAGTATCTCACCATGCAGAAAATGTAGCATTGAAAACATCATTAATATTAAAATTACAGTGAGCAACAATGTAATGTGTAGACTCTGATGATTTTCCCTTATCTAGTGGTGGCTGATCTTTCTTTTCATTCAACTGTTCTCTCCTTTCACCGACTTTCTCACAAGGGATTTTAAAGTTAGTAGCATAATGACTAATTTTATGACATCTAAAACATGTGATATCTAGTTTGTCATTAAAATTCCTTTTTTGTCTATCATTTTTTTGTTTGTCTCCTTGATTATTCCCCCCCCCCCCCTATCTCTATAATTTCTCCTACCACGACCTCTACTACTTTTATCACCCCTAGAAGTTTCAACATGAGACTTCTGATCCTTTTGTGCCAGGCACAAAGTTTCTACATTAGAGTTAGGTGGAGGCTCTTTCTTCCCAAAGAATTTTTCTCTCTTAGCTATTTTTCTGACTGGTTTATCAAATGTAATGTCTTTTAACTGCCCACTAGCTTGGAGAGATTCCAAATAGTTTGAATAAATAGGGTGAAATACTTTTATAAAATATATAAGTTGTAAATCTACTTTAATTCTCGTGGCTTCTATATCATGAAAAATGGCTTTTATTTCAGAGGCACTCTTTAAAGGATCAATATCCTTCATATCCAAATTAAAAATCTTTATCAATAACTGAATAATTTCGAGTTCTGAATGTGAATCATACAATTATTTCAACTTATTTAATGTTTCGAATGCAGTACCACAAGAAATGATATATCTTCTTACCTCTTCTATCACCGATGCAATTATTAATGCATATGTGTTTTGTCTTTTGTCTCCCAAATTGCACGTTTCTTCTCATTATCAAGTGGCTTTGGTGTGATTTCTTTTCCATCACTATCCTTATTGCCTTGACAAACTTCCCACAAATCGTTAAAAACAAGGGCACTTTTAAGATTTCTCAACCACTCTTGATAATTTTCCTTTCCATTAAGAACAACTCCAACTATGGAAACTATTGAATTAATAATTGTTATGCAACCAAGTATTCTTCAAATACTTTCAAATTCAAAATATATGCAATAATTCTGAAAAGATCTAAATTTGTTTCTCCTCTTGCTTCAAACAAAGTTGGCTTTGTGGTTTAATAGTAAGTTTAAAATAGCTAGCAAGAGCTAGGTTCCAAATAGAACCTTGCGCACTCTCAATTAAAAATTTAATTCAAACACAGATATATATATTATATATATTATTATATATATATATATATATATATAATATATATATATATTATATATATATATTATATAGATATATCCTTCATTTTAGGTATCCTTCACAAATATTCAGTAAAAAATTTGTATCCTTAGAAATATTTCAGTAAAAAAACTTGGTAATGCAAAAACTATGATTAAATTCTTGTTTCTATAGAAATATTTTAGTAAAAAACTTTGTATCATTCATACATCTTGGTAAATGCAAATACTATGATTAAACTCTTGCTTCCTTTACAAATATTTCAGTAAGAAAACTTTGTATCATTCATACATATCCGGTTTGCAGTCAATGTATCTTATTATCCTTCATAAAGTTTACTGTAATTAAACTCATGTTTACTGTGGTAAATGAAAATATTGTGATTAAACTCTTGTTTACTACAGTAAATGCAAATATTATTTTTCAAAAATTTCACTGTAAGTAAACTTGTTTCCTTTAGAAATATTTTAGTAAAAAAAACTTTGTATCATTCATACATCTTGGTAAATGCAAACAATGTGATTAAACTCTTGTTTCCTTTAGAAATCTTTTAGTAAAAAACTTTGTATGGTACATACATCTCTGTTTTGCAGTAAATGTATCTTATTATCCTTCATAAATTTTACTGTAATTAAACTCATGTTTACTATAGTAAATGAAAATATTGTGATTAAACTCTTGTTTACTGTAGTAAATGCAAATATTATTTTTCAGAAATTTCAAAACTCCAACATGTATTCTAACTTCCAAGTATGTGTTAAAAAAAAATCTTTATACCACTGAATTTATCCAATCGTATTTCATTATGACTAAAAGATATAAAACTTACAAAGAGTCAATAATTTGGGTGTCCCACTGCATCGCTCCATTGGAATAACCTTCTGGGGCACTCTATCTTCATAGTCTTCACGCTCTGTGTCTCCTTTATGCCATAGACTTAAAATACATGGAGTTTATATACAACTCAACCAGCGCTCTGATACCACTGTACAAGCCCAAATAAACTCCACAATGAAAGAACACAATTAAAGAGCGTCTATTAATGATAAAATAACTTATTTATACATGTGCAATATAGCTATGAGACAATTGTGTCTCAGTAACTTATTAACCGTAAAAACATAATGTAAATCTAATTACATATTATACAGTAACAATCCCGAAGGATTAGTTAGCACCATTTCTTAACAGACTTGATAAATAGAGTTATTCTCATTAGTTACCAGTTCCCTCTCTTGAATCATATCTATCGGGATGGAAATAATATTTATGAGAGTTTGAGAAGGATTTCAGGCCTGACTATGAATTAACAGAAAATCTCAGAACCTTGTAGCAATACTTGTATGCATTTATAGTCCAACATATCAATGCCTCATTGATACACATGGTCTACAAATATGGGTTTGATGGAAATGTTTATAATACAGGACATTCCAAATAACCCAAATCATCATAAGAAACTCTCCACTATGAATATACATAAATTTAAGAATTCATTCATGAAGTATAAATAAACATATTCCAACTCATCATAACATGAAGCATAAATAATCATTCATACATTAAATATACATAACCATTATACTTATCTAAGTATGTTAAATTAGTTGGCAACTAGAGAAGGGAATTCCACTATCCACCTAACCATAGGCCAACTCACTGCAATCCTTCTTGTAGCTGACTACCCTTGAGCATGATCCAGAGTATGAGGGATTCTTGCATAGGCGTAAGTACTTCACACCAATTGATGGGTCCAAAATTCAAGAGATGGAGTCGACAATTTGGGTGGTTTGTCAACTACTCCATAGTAGTAACCACCCTAGTGACTCACTTACTCTCCAAGATTTAAACATAGGGTAGCACCCAAATTTAGGCTATAGGCATGTTTCTTAGCTTCTGAGGATTGAATCCACAAAGAGGGCAGTTCATCATCCAGTCAACAAGCGCTTAGTATCATTCTAACAATAAGCACCCTATGTTATAACTAACTGTTAAGAAAGTGCTTAATGGTTTGTTATCTAGAGAGAAGCAATAAGTGGTTCATCATCCAAGATTACAAAGACATGGTGGTTAGTTAGCATAAGGAAGGCACTTTATGGTCGAAATTTAATCCTTCAAGCAACCTACTAGTGACATTGTCTCACATAGATATTTTAGTGGCTTCAAGACATAGTCAGGGTAGTTAATACAACTCAAAGCACCTTCCAACAAATTCCAATGGTCCAACCTCAATTTCATTGTTGTTGTGTGTATATTCAGAAATCCATCCACATCCCATTTGACGCTTGAGAGAGTGAACTCACTTGGTTCCTCAATTCCTTCTCCTCCACGACTTGTCTCTTCCATTTGGGGTAGGGAGAATGAGGACAACTTTCCCATATCACTCTCCATTCTTATTTAATATGTTGTCATCGACACTTCCAACCTATTTCAAATCCAATTGCATCACTTTAAAAATCAGGCAGAGGATGGATCTTCTCAGTTGTGTTTTTTTCAAATATTAAATTTAGGAAAGGTGCAATTATTCAATATGTGAAGCAAAAAAAGCAACACAGCTTAGACTGGGGTCCATTAGTTGTCCCTTCATTTAGTGTGTTTGATTAAAATTTATTTAACAATTATCAACTGCTTAACAAGATTTTACATCATTTGTGGTTTTTCCCACATTGGATTCATAATCATGTAAAGAATTTACAAAAGCAATCATCAATGTTAGGGATGTTATAAGCCCCACCCTCTTAAAGGAACACCGTCCTCAATGTTCTACCAACATAGTTAACAACAAAAAATGAGCTTTAGAGTTACAACTCTTTACATCCATTTACATATTGAACATAAATGGGTACAACACCCTCATTTGATCAGCATGCTCCCAGGTTTCTTCATCTAGTTCAATGTGCTTCCATTGCACCTTGAATTGTTCTATTAATTGATTTTGGAGCATGGTTTATCTTTGGTTCAAGATGCACAATGGTTTTGGTTGAGCTTTTCCTCGGAATCAACCTATACCATAGACCAATAAATCACATGATTAATGTCATGTACATACTTTTAAAGCAAAGATATGTGAAATAGATCGTGTGTTTTCATTATGGATGGTAAAGCCAATTTGTAAGCTACTAGCCCCACTCTTTTTAAATCTAAAAGGCTTCACAAAATCTCGATGGAAACTTAGCACATGATCCCACTTTCATTGAGCTCTTCCTTGGTCTAATGAAAAGATATACATGATACACCACTTGAAATTCTCTAGAGAGTTTTCTATAGTTCTACATAGCTCTTTTATCTATACCGGGTTGCCTTTAGTTTCTTCTTGATACTAATTATTTTTTGGTCAATTTTATTTAATATATCAGGTCCGAAAATTACTATGTTTAAAAGGTCATCCCAAGTAATGGTTGTATTACATTTTATTCCATATAAAACCTGAAAAAGGCTCATTTTCAATGACTCTTGATAACTATTTTCATGTGTGAAATAAACTAATGGTAGGAATTATTCCCACCATCTTGGCTAGTGCATAACATACATCCTCATCACATCCTCTACAATTATTCTTACTCTTTTAGTCCACCCATTACTCTGAGGATGAATGCTATATGAGCCCCAAAATCAACAAACAATGCTTTCCAAAATTTTGATGTAAGTTTTGCATCCTGATCTAAGATGATCTTATTGGGTATACCATGTAGTCTAAATTTCTCTTTCATAAAAAAATGGGCCATGTCAATAGCCTTGTGGGTGGACTTGATAGGTGCAAAGTGAGTTGTCTTACTCAATTTTTCTACTATGACCATGTTAACATCATATTGCTTGGGTGTGTCTGGAAATCCCATGATGCAGTCCTTGAATATGACTTCCCACTTCCACTCAAGGATTGGAATGGGTTGCAACAATTTAGTTGAGTATCTACATTCCACTTTAACCTCTTAACATTCAAAATACTTTACATTGTATTAAATGATTTCTTTTCTCATGCATGGTCCGTAATACTTCTTCTTCATGGATGTTATCATTTTCTGATAACCAGGATGAATAGAGTAATGTGTTTTATGAAACTCATCCATTATGAGTCTCTTCACGTTTCCTGCATAAGGTACATACCATCTGTCCTTAAAGAACAACATACCATCCTTGGTTACCTTGTAGACCTTTCTGAGTGTTACTTTTGGTTCTTGCTATAATGATTCTTTTACATGCTAAAATTTTTCATCATGTTGCAACACATACTTGATCCTCTCTTTGATGTCAAACTCACAAGTGCTCATGGCTTCCAAATGAGCTACTTGAATACTTCTACTAAGTGCATCAACTACCTTCTTCTCATTAACTTTAATGTACATTATATCAAAATCAAATTCACTGATAAGAGCCAACCATCTGGCATGTCTTGCATTTGACTTGTGCTGGTCAAATAAGTATCTCAACCCAAATTAATGCAAGTTTTCTTCCAAGTAGGTAATGTCTCCACATATTTAGTGCATGCAATATTGTTGCAAGCTCCCAGTAATGAGTGACATACTTCCTCTCATGCTAATTTAATTTTCTCGACTCATAAAAAATCCCATGTCCTTCCTACATTAGGACTCCATTGAGCCCTTCCTTACAAGCATTTCTAGAAACCGTGAAATATTTTTTTGGATTAGCTATTCACAAAATAAGTGCATGCATGAGCAGGTGAGATTTTCAAAGCAAGCTATGCACTTTAATGTCCACTAAAATTTAACTCCTTTCCTTTACGAGGTTGTGATTGGATGTCCAATCTTTAAAGAATCTCGAATGAACCTCTAATAATATCCAACCAATCTCATAAATCTCATAAAAGATCTAACTTCTCTAACATTTTTAGAAATAAGCCATTCCATTATAAATTTGATCTTTTCAAAATCTACAAACACATGTTATTTTAACATTACATGTCTCCATTATGAATCAATATAATAATTATTATTATAATTAAACAAAAATCTATTACTTCATTAAATTTTATATTTTATTTGAGGAGATAACGAAATTTTAAAATCAAAACGCTTAGAATAACGTTAGAGACGACCGTATGTAAATTTACAAAAAGATGAAACGAACAATTATAATTATAATTGTGTACTCAATTCTGTATGATATATATGGTGGACTTTTATCAAAAATTGTGTAAGAAATAAAATAAAATTACTAATTAAAGATAGAGGTAATATCTCTTAGGTTATTTATTTTCAATAATAAAAGTAACATTAAACATACTATATTTATTTATAGATTTATTATATTAAAATTATAAACAAAATTATATAAATATATAATAAATTGATTATATTTATTAAATAATAATAAACTGGTTATAACAAAAATATCATATTTGCATTAATCAAATTAATTAGGCCGATAGGCCTTTCCTATGAATCAAGTTTTCGTCAACATTTTTAATCTGATCCGTTCAATCAAATGACACATTTTCAACCATTGATCTAAACCAGAAAAAAAAACAACAAAGCATGAAAAATCAAGAATGGCCGAGTGCTCGCAAGATTTTCTAGACGTCACGCACCAGAGTATCCATGAGCCTTGCTGTTTCTATTATAAATCACTGGTGAAGGAGCTTTCCTCCCTCTGCGACGCGTGAATTGCCCGTTTTTAGTGGGAGGTGGAGATGAGTATTAATATACGCGGCTCTCAACCGCACTGCTGTATAAATTGTGCGCTCACATCTGTTTTCGTTGAGTGTTCGAATCTCAGAGGAGAAGTTTTTCGCTTCACATTTGAAGGTTTCTTGTCTTTCTGATATTCACATTTGTTCAGCGAGGCCTGGGCTTAGCGTTTGAACATTTCAGTATCACCTAGCAGGAGCAGGTTTCTTGTGAGTGCGAGAAAGAATGGCAGGCGCAGGCAAATGCGTATCTGTAGCCCTCTTGGTTGTTGTCATGATGATGATGGGAGCAACAGAAGCAACAGAGGTGAAGGCAGCTGCGCCCAGTCCGACAATGGAGGCAGGGGCCGCTTCAATGCCCGGCCTTCCCTCCCTATTCTCTGCCCTCGTCGCTTCCTTCATTCCGTTTCTGGCATGTCGATTTTACTGAGATGTCTTGAGGCTGTTCTCAGATCCATTTTTCTGATGCCTCTCAGAGGCGGCTACTATTTTCTATATATATATAGTTCTGATTCTATTCTTTTCTGGAGTAGAGGCAGAGTATTTTGTATCTGGTACACTGTTTTCTTTCTTCAGGTTAATGTAGGAAATAAATGGATCTTTTCAAGGTCCTTTCTAATTTATTGTATATTCTCTGGAGCAATAAAATTCTTTTGGACAACCTTGGATTATTATAATGGCTGTGACATTACACGGAGTTAGGGTTTGTTCGTATAAGGGTTATTGATGAATGTCCTTGAGCAGAATGTGAAGCAACTTGAATAGATGATGGCTATCTGTATTCAGTTGCTTATAGTGATACCATATATCTGGATGATTGAAATCGTCGCCAACATAATGTTGGGTTCTCCATTTTATTTTCCAGGAGCGACTGAACATTGATCTTGGATGTATGGGTTACCCGTGGGGAATAAATTTAATCACGTTTGAATGAAACTGATGTTAATTTTACAGTTTGCAGTTTCACACTGGCTCACATCGGCGCTGAGATGATAAAAATAAAGGTCTTAGAGAAAAATTTAAAAATCATATTTATAGCCGATGTAAATATAATTGGGAAATCTCTGTTTAGTGTTCTTTAAACACAGTTTTAGTTTCAAAGTTCTTTCTTTTCATATTTTTTTTCTTTTAAGGAAAATTCACGTGTAAATATAATTTGGAAGTTTCTGTTTACCATTTCTATGAAAATGGTTTTAGTTTCAATTTTTTTTTTCTTCCCTGTGTTTTTAAATAATTTTATGAAAATGGTTTTAGTTTCAATTTTTTTTTCTTCCCTTTGTTTTTAAATAATTTTTTTTTCTTTTTAATAGAAACTTTACTTTCTTTCCTTTTCTCTTTATCTATTTCCACTCGTATTCATCTTTCTCTATTGTTTAGCTGTTCTCTCTTTTATTCTTGATAAAAACTTCATATCCCATTTCTCTTATTTTGTGAATGATTTCTTCTTTTATTTGATTTTTTTTTAAGTATTTTAGTTAGCAATTTTTTCTTCTATTTTTTTTTATTGATAATTTTATTCCATTATTCTCAACAATTTTTTAATCCAATTTTCTCTTTTCTATTACTCTTTTATAAAAATTTCCCCCATTTCTCTTTTATTTTTTTTATTGATTTTCTCTTCCAATTTTCTCCTTTCTATTATTTTTATAAATTTTTTCTCAATTTTCTCTTCCATTAATTTTTTTTCCTATTTTTTTAATATTATAAATCTATTTGCAGGGGTTGTATGGCATCTAGGGTGCTTCCATTCGTGCTTCCATTCGTGAGCCGAAGAACCTGCAGAGTTTGGTCCTCAGGCACGTCTCATGAATTCTGTTACACCAGTTCCCGTAACGTGAATTCCTCTTCGAAAACCCTGCAATATTCTTCGGTGGCTGCAGCCACGACTCCTCAAGTTTACGCAGATTCCGTCAATGGAGCCATTAATGCTCTTGCTGCTGTTCACAACTTCGAAGATGCAGAGGGATTGTTCTCGGGCTTAATGACGAGGAAGCTTATTACTTAACTTTTCAATCTCCTTCTTGTTTCCTGCGAGCCTGTCGCAGATCTGGGCATGAAAGCGCTGAAATCACCTCTGATGGATTACGCGCCTTACAGAGTACCGCTTCTGAAAGAGGCGAAGCGGACCGCGTTTTCTCATTTCTGCGCTGGTGAGAGCGTCGCAGAGGCCTCAGATACTTTGAATAGAATGTGGGCGTTGGGTTTGAAGGGAATTCTTTGATTACAGCTTAGAAGATGCTGTGGATAATGCTGCCTGTGATGCCAATCTCTGCCAGTTTCTCACCACCATTTAGTCGACGGCTCTGCTTCCACCTAGATCGACAAGTAACTCATCTTTGCCTCCTTTCAATCCTCTGTAAAGTTTTTTGTCCTAAATTGTCTGCTAACTTCGGCGGATGTGGAAACTACACCTGTTAGTCTCGTAATCTTCTTGTATTCTCCGTCATAATTTATTGAATATGTCTTTTGTCATAAATAGTTTTACTTCGTTGAGTGTGTTTTCTGTCATAAATTATAACCTTTGCTATAATTTGAACCTTTGCTATAATTTGAGAAAACATACATTTTTTAACAACTGCATGGATTAAAAATCTTCAGAAATTGAAATCTCAGACATTATAATTTTTTCCCAAATTTATAAACAATAAAGTAGTATATGATAGATTCTATAATGTGTTTCATCTATGTTGTCTTCCCTATATATGTGATTAATAATATAGTATATATCTATGTTGTCTTCCCTATATATGTGATTAATAATATAGTATATGATAGATTCTATAATGTGTTTCATCTTGTTATTTTACTAGATAATGTGGGAGGACCAAAATCTGTATCTCTCTGTATTCCTTCAATAAGAAATCTAGAATCACCATATATGTGGAGACTCTGTATTTTATTCTCTTTCACAAACCAAAGTAAATTTTATAAAGAAATTATTTCTGCTCTAGTGTTTCTGCCTGGTACTCCATCCCAGGACAGATTATACTGAGATCTTCCATTTATTTTTATTACTGCACCACATCCACACTTGCCAATTTGTGTTATATGGAAAGGATATTAGTAAGGATAGCAGAAATGAAATAAGACATTCAATGTGTTCCTTGTAATATAGATATAAACAAAACATTTAAAGAAAAGTAATTGCACAATGATTTAGTCCAAAAAAACAAGGTTTTCCACAAACCAATTAACTCTTCTAGAAAAATTCAACAATTCCAATTTAATAATCCTATCGGCCTCTCTTTGTACCTTTCGGGACAATTGCTAGTCTGTAAACACACTAAATATAAGTACATGCAAAATTATTAATAGTACATGCGATCCATTTTCTTGTATATACAAACGATGTGGAGTAAGTGACATTAATCTCTTTTGAAATGATAATTAATGTTGAGTCTAAATTAATTATAATTATAGAAACTATTAAATATATATATAATAAGGAATATTTTGTTAATTTCAATTATAATTTTAGAATAGGAATTTTAAAATTTTAATTTAATTATTAATAATTATTAAGTAGATGGTAGAGATTTAACCTCGATAAAATATTCTAGAATATCATAATAGTATACACAAATCAAAAGTTGAAATTTATCATTAAAGTAGTTACACCTTTTTATTCCTTTTAATTAAATTGATTAATTAAAAAAATCTCATATGGACACGTGTCATATGACATGAGTTATGGTTTATATGGTAT
>APFE031296191.1:8930-21448 GCA_000404065.3 Pinus taeda | reverse complement strand
AAATAGTTGTTTCTAGCCATTTTTCCCCATAGTCTTTAGAAGGTCTTGACTCCCTATTTAACTTACTGCTATGATCTGATTTTTCCTCTGGTCCTAATGAACCACACTGGTTGGTTCGAAAAGCGTGGGCCTAAATCTACCAATGTGATTTCTTCCAAAATTGTTTTCAAATCAACATATGTACTATTATAAAGTAAGTGCTTTGATGTTTACTATGGATTGATGCCTATCAACATTTATCAGCCATTTAATTTTTATGGTTGCATTATTTAATTTATATGGTTGCACAAGTTAAATTAAAATTGTGAAATCTCTATTCTAAAATAGACATAGCTATCTACCAAAATATATCGCTTCCATTTTTTGGAACATTGTAGCATTTGTGGCATCATAATGTGGTAAAACTTTAATAATCAAATGTATATTATTTAGTTCTAATTTATATATCTTATTAGTTGTGTGTGTAATTTTAATTTATATTATAAATGGTAATGATGATGATAAATGTTTACTAAAACTAAATTTGGTATATTGAACTTTAAGAAAGGTTTGCTTAAATATTCATTTCTATGTTCAAAAAGTTTTAAGAAAAAACATTCCTAAATCACCATAATTTAGATGAAGTTAAAAAAATTGGTATGGTACAAAAAATATTTTGAAATTATGATTTAATGTAGGTGTGCAAAACTTGTAAGAGATAGTGATTTTTTTATCTTCAACCTTTTTAGTGTCACAAAGATGACAAATTCTTTCAACCTGCAATTTTTTAAGAATTATCCAATGCCTTATTTCTCTATAAAAAAATCATGAGAGTTTGTTCTAATTTTAATGTTGATTTTCTTACTTACACTAATAAAAAAATAGAAATATTTTGATTTTATATAGTAGATAATCACCTTTTTATAGAGATAATTTCTCTTATTCTTTAATTCTTTATCTTATATATTTTCTTAAAACTTAACTATATTAATAAATAATTATTATATTATATTATTATATTTATAAAATACCATTTTTTCATATTACAATTATTAACTAAAAATATTTAAAACAATTTTTGGGGGGTACCAACTTAATTTAAAACTAATTTTATATACCTCTCGTTATTTTTATACATTAAATACTTAAATATAATTATATTCTCGATTAAAATTAACTCACTTAATAAAATAATAAAATATTCTCTTTAATTTTGATTTTAACTAAACTTTATTTATAATGCAAAACGATAGTTCTGGTCGATAATGAAATTATTTCACATATTAAAAAAAAATCCTAAGCAAAGCCAACTTAAGCACCCATTTAACTTTGGAACAAATAATTGAATGATCTTTAAAGCACCTAGTCAACTTTGAAATAAATTATGGAATAATCCTGTTTCGCGATAAAATTATGATGTCACCTCAGTTTATTACGCATCATGGAGAGGTTTCAACGATGTGTGCATAGGACACAATTATTCTGATCCCAAAAGAAGTCTCGAGGGTCCCATAGATTTGGTTCAGTTTTGTCGCACACTAATTAATCGGCTTTGGTTATATTATTTGAAAATTTGATTATTTTTTAAATGGAGAATACATGTGTTACTCTTGCAAATTGATTCCAAATACTAAAATTTTAGAGAAAATAAGTTGATCCAAATATGCGTTGAATGGTCAATGGCTACCTAAAGTAATTGGTAACTAAAATGCATGAATCAATGCAGGCTTGTGGTTCTTGTGATTATGTACACTATTGTTCGTTGGTATGGGTACATTATGGGCATCCTTATAATTTGGGTTGTGCGCCTGAAAGTTTGGATGACAGCCATGGCCAAAGCACAAGTAGTTTTTCTCACATTTGTGTCCGCATTACTCTATTACTATTTTGCCTATGCCCATGGATATTATTTTTGTAAGTTTAAACTAATAAAATACATCCTCCTAATTTTTAAACTGAATAAAATACATCCTCCCACCAGCACATCAGTAGTAGCAGCAACAACAGGCGATTGATCATTAGTTGTGAGTGATACACATGATACATAACATGTATGTAATTTTGAGGTGAGCAAGGCATGGGAGCAGGGTGATAAAAAAATGGAAAGACAAATTAGAATGAAACTTGCAAATGAAATTTGTAGCTCACACGTGAGACGAGCCACACATGGAGATTGCCCAAGAAATACCGCTTTCGTCCATTGATCATAAAATCATAAATAAATAAGATTACATTAAGTTTAGGGCGATAAAAAATATCTCCTAGAAAATAGGAACTATGTCTAAACTAAGACACACACACAACCATGAAACAAACTTTCTCCATTAATTTCAACTCTCCCCCTTAATGGAGAAAGGATTCAATTTCACACCTAACATCTCCCTAAACAATTCAAAGTGATCTTCCCAAGACGCCTTGTGAATATATCAGCTGCATTTTCACAAGTGTTACAATATTCAAGAAAAATCTCTTTGGATTGAACCTTTTCTCTAACAAGATGAAATTGAGTATCTATATGTCTTTTGTTGTTATGAAAAACATGATTATTTTCCAACTTGATTGAACTTTATTTGTCGTATTTAATCACCATAGCATCCTTTTGTTCTTCTCGTGCATCATAAAGAAGTCTTCTCAACCAAATTTCTTCATAAGTGGATGCACATACAGCTTGATACTCTACTTCTGTTGATGATAAGGATACAATATTCTGCATTTTACTGCTCCAAGAAATGATTTCGGACCCAATATTAAAAGCATACCCAGTTATAGATCTTCTATCACCCAGATTTCCAACCCAATCTTAATCTGAATAACCTGTTAGTTTAACATCAAAACAATCAATATATTTGATGCCAAAATTTATGGTTCATTGAAGATACCTTAGGACACCTTTTGCTTCCATCCAATGATTTTCAAGAGGTTTTGTCATAAAGTAACTCATCACACTGACTTCATATGCTAAGTCAGGCCTGGTTGTAGTCATATAAATCAAACTTACAACTAGTTGTCTGTACAATGTAGCATCCACCTCTTTAGAACCATCATCACTTTGAAATTTAACATTTTCTTATATAGGCACTGAAACAACTTTACACTTATCCATTATGGATTTCATAAACAATTCCCTGACATACTTTCCTTGAGTAACAAAAGTGTGGCAAGTATCCCTCTAGATTTCAAGACCCAAACAATAATGTAGTTCTCCAAGTTCCTTCATTTCAAATATCTATGACATCTACACTTTGATTTCTTCAACCAATTCATCAGAATTTTTAAATCATCAACATATAAGGAAATCAACACAATCTACCCCTTTGAATCAAATATAGTATACAAATTTGGAACATTTTACTTCTCTTATAACCATGTTGTAAGAAGAACAAGTCTATTTTCTCATACCAAGATCCGGGAACCTGTTTCAACCCATACAATGCCTTTTTTAATTTATAGACCAAGTGTTCATGCCCCTTTTTAATGAACCCTTCAAGTTGTGTTAAATACTCTTCTTCCTTCAAATCTCCATTTAGAAAAGAATATTTTACATCTAGTTGGTGTAAACTCCAGTGGTACTTTGTAGCTAGAGCTATTAACATCCTAATAGTATTTAACTTAGCTACAGGAGCAAAAGTCTCCTCATAATCAATTCCTCCTTTCTGTGAGTACCCTTTGACCACCAATCTAGCTTTATATTTGTCTACACTACCATGGTTTGAACATAGGTTTATATAGCCATTTACAACCTATGAGCTCTTTTCCTTTGGGAAGTTCAACTAATTCCCAGGTTTTATTTTTAATTATGGACTCATACTCTTCTTTCATATCTGACCTCCATTCATCATACTAATTTGCTTCAATATAATTCATGGGACCAACAAAATTTAAAACACTAGTCATAAGAGCATAATCTTTGTACCTTGCAGGTAAGTGAGTTTTCCATCCTAATCTCCTTGGTAGCGAACTTGCCTCAATTTTATCGTGTGTGATTTCTTGCTCACCTCTTAATGGACTTCAACTGCAGAATGTATCCACATCACTAGATTCCTCTTTCTGTTGTTGTTGTTGTAAATCACTATCTTTGGCTTCATCATTGTTGTCATCAATCACTAAAGGCATGTGCCACTCCTCATAACTTTTATCCTTATTCCCTTCATCAACTTTTTCATGGAAGATAACATCTCTACTCATAAATACCTTGTGAGTAGATGGATTAAACATCTTATATGCTTTGAAATTAGAAAAATACCCTACAAATATGCATTTTGTAGCTTTAGCATCCAATTTCTTCCTATTTCCCTTATGTGTGCAAAATATTTAGAACCAAATACTATCAATTGATGGACTACAAGTTTTAAACCATACAAAGCCTCAAATGTAGTCTTGAGACCAAGACACGTAGTTGTACTTCTGTTCTTTAAGTAAACTGTAGTACTAATTACTTCTTCCCAAAAACCATTGGATAGGTTCTTACCTTTAATCATGCTATGTGCACACTCCACTAGAGTTTTGTTCTTTATTTCTACAACCCATTCTATTGTGGAGTGTGGGATACTCTAAATTATTGTGCTATTCCATGATATCTGCAATATTTGATAAAGTTTCCAAGCCTATATTCGCCCCCTTGATTTGAGCGGAGGATTTTAATGATCTTTAGTGTCTCCTTTTCAACCATATTTCTAAATTCTTTAAAGTACTTGAAAACATCACTTTTCTTCTAAGAAAGTATATCCAGGTATACCTTGTGTAGTTATCAATAAATAACAAGAAATAGTAAGCTCCACCTAAGGGCCTTCTCTACATAGGTCCACAAATATCAGTATGCACAAGTTCAAGTATATCTTTCTTTCTCCTATTTGGGCTATAGGGAAATTCATCCCTGTGCATTTTTCCAAGCGCACAACCTTTACAATCAATATGTTCATTTATTAAAATAGAAATTCATCAACCATACCTTGTTTCTGCAACAACAATAAGTCATGAAGGTTGATGTGACCAACCCTATGATGCCAAAGATTCTCTATTGTCATAATCGTTGAAGTTAAAGCTTGATGTGGCATGCTTGTAACATTAAACTTATATAGGCCTCCATCTTTTACTCATGATGCAATCGACTTCTGATGATCCAACAAATCCTTTACAACATAGTAAGTTTTGAAAAATTTTACCATTAAATTCTAATATGTAATCATGAAGACAAAGATCAAATTATTTTAATACCAGGCAAATACATGACATTTTGGATGCGTATGATATTATCACTAGGCAATATCATAGGGATATCTCCATACCCTTCAATCTGATATGCTATGTCATCTCTAAGGTAGATGTTAGCATTGTTTCTGATCTCCTTAAAATTTTCATACCAGTGTTTATTACATGTCATATGAGTGGATGCTCCAGAATCCACAAACCAAGTTCCAACCTCATCAGGCTTAGCAGAAAGAGAAACACCACACACAAATAATTTAAGATCATGATTCAGATCTTCGCCAACAAAATTCCCTGTATGCCTATTGTGTATATCTCTGTTTTCATCATTCTTCTTTATATAACAGTCTCTAGCAATATGAGCAGTTTTTCCACAGTAAAAAAAACTTAATTCCTAAATAATTTTTAGTGGATGGCATACCTTGAAATGGATTTTTCTGATGGACCAATGCTTTTATGTCCTCCTCCTAATTTCCCTTTGAAGAAATTT
Organism: Pinus taeda; assembly: GCA_000404065.3. Lineage (NCBI taxonomy): Eukaryota > Viridiplantae > Streptophyta > Pinopsida > Pinales > Pinaceae > Pinus > Pinus taeda. Next base: position 15,774 of record APFE031296191.1, on the reverse strand, counting down.
TTCTTTGCCACCAATGCCAGATATGCATTCTCAGGCTTCAGATTCTTATGTCTCTCCTCTTCCTACATCAAAATCCTTGTCAACTCTTCAAAGGTGGGAGCTTTCTCCCTTGCTGCAAGCCTTGTAATGAACATTTGATAATCCTTTTTCATGCCATTTAAGGTACTTGTGATGAGATCATTTTTGGATACTTTCTCCCCTATGTCCCCTAACTTGTCTCTCAGTTCTTTAATCCATGAGATGAATGTAGCAATGGTTTCATTCTCTTCCATTCTAATGTAGAGAATCTTACTCTTCAGAAACAACACACGATTTGTATTTTTCATTTCATACAAATCCTTAAGTGTCATCCAAATCTCGTTGGTGATTTTGTAGTCTCGGATATGAGGGATTATGTTATCTTTTACTGACATCTTCAACAACACCTTCACTTTATTTTACCTCTTTTCCCAATCTTGAACTGATGCGTTTGTGGCACCACTAGATGTAATCGTCTTTGCTTCATCTCCATTTGCAATTGTCCACGCACTAGAACCCTTGAGAAATTTCTGCAACTTGAACTTCCAGTTAGCGTAATTTGACCCATAGAGATTATTTTTGTCATTAAGGTATGTCTCTGCAATGTGATTATTTATTGAGACAAAACAATTTCAACAATACCCTACTTTTAATTCACGAACACCACCAATAGCTTGTATGATCAATAGATCCATGACTCCAATAACAGATCCATTGATCCAATCTACAGATCCAGTAATCCAACAACTAATCTACAGATCCAACACCATATGCTCCAACAATCAATCTACAGACCTAACACTATATCCTCCAACAACCGATCTATGGATCCACCTCCAGATCCCCAAACAGTTGATCTACAGATCTAATTCCAGATCCTCCAATAATTGATCTATGGATCTAACTCCAGATCCTCCAACAACTCCAAATTCGGGTGCTATGGATCCAACTCTAGACAAATGACCTTCAATATAAAAAACAATGTTGGACAAGACCACCAACACATGTACATATGGTCTCGGGCCACCTCTAACATGCAAAAAACACTATCGCCAGTTCACCTTGTTGCAGGTCATGCTGAAGAAAATTCCTATAAGTTTTCGCTATCAGTGTAGGAGTAGCACTGACCATCAACACTGATCAACACACTTTCCCTATGTACTGCCAGTGATGATTAGCACGACGTCTCTTTTTTGGGGGCGCACTGATCAAGTTTATTCAAAAAAATCAGCGCTTTGTCACAAAAAAAGGTACCAATGTACCTCTCACATGCAATCTTCAATTCGAGCTTGTCTCTGAGCAATTCCTCTTATGATCCTCTGTCACCTCCAACAACAACTTCATCTGCACTCTGATACCATGATAAAAAATGGAAAGACAAATTAGAATGAAACTTGCAGCTCACAAGTGAGACGAGCTACACTTGGAGACAACCCAAGCAATGCCACTCTCATCCATTGATCATAAAGTCAAAAATAAATAATATTACATTCAATTTAGGGAGATAAAAACTATCTCCTAGAAAATAGGAAGTAAGTCTAAACTAACATACACACAACCGTGAAACGAACCTTCTCCATTAATTTCAACTTTGGAATTTGAATTTCTCTTTTTTTTTTTACTTTTTGGGTTTTTATGCTTCTCATCAAGAAACGGTATGCTTAAATATTTTCCCTTCATGAGTAATGCTTTAATAATAAATTAACCTTTCACCTATAAAATATTATTAAAAAATTACCCTTCAATAACATAGTTATGTTAAAAAATTTCACATATTTATCATGAAAAACAAAATGATTATATAACATAGATGACTTATTAAATCTTAAATCTTCATTTGAAATTGCATGGAACACGCACAATAAAATCTTAAGAACCTGAAATCAAATGTCCTTGATCTAAACATGTTATAGCATTTGTATATATGAGATATGACTAAAGAGATCTTAAGGAGATCCCATGGGACATATAAGATAACCAACATAATAAAATAAACTTATTCAATGTTATCAATAAGAACTCAAAAATAGATTAATTAATATGATTTATGTTATGATTTACATAATTTAATATAAAATATTGAATCTAAAAGATAAAATATAGATTTTACAATGTATTTTAGCATTGGATCATGGGATACACACTGATATTAATGAGATTGAATGCATTGTATGTGAAACTTTTAAAAATTAAAAGAATAAATTTATAATAAATAGATGCTCTATTACTAGAGAAACCACCAATTTCGAAAATTGAGTTTTCAACAAAAAGAAAAAAATGAAAAAGAAATCTTATTCGCTTCCACAGTTTTGACAATCACCTACATTACGAGTTGCTAAAGACTGGATCTTCAGTGAAAAGCCAAAATAATAAAATATTATTAAGGTTTCGACAATTGCCTTGTGCAATGGAATGCTGCTTCAAAGGTTTCCACATATATCATAGGCTTATAATCTGACAAATTGGTGGGCAAATGAAAAACTATGTATTGTATCAACTTTTGACATTTTATCAAAATTATGCAGACTTAATTTTTATACATTCCTTCAGCATCAAGTTTTTGAGCTCTTTAATAAACATTAATAATAGGCTTTTAAGGTTTCTAAAAGTATCATGCTAGGTCACATTGGCAGAGTAACACAAAACATTATTAAATATGTACCTTTTGACTATGGAATCTCCTTGATAAATTCCAATATTCTCACTCCTCAAACCTCTCTCCTGTATTTGAATGGTTTTTATTCAAATCTACAAGTTCAAAGGCCATTTGACTTGTTTTGAAGGGATTTCACTTATTAAGTTTCCTTCAACTGAAATTGGTAGAGATATTCATGTGCGATAAGGTGTAAAACAATGAAAATATGGTTTTATACGTGGCTAGGTGACCTGTTTCATCTTGTTAATGTTTTCTTCTAAATATGGGCTTTTCCCTTTACTCCATGTTATATGTGAAATTAGGGAAGGTGGCCGTGTTGGCTTTCACATTAATGATAGTTACTTTTTTTTGTTGGAACATTATTTGGCACCAAGCATGTGATCTATACACAAAGAAGCAGTGGCTAAGTAACAAGGTGGTTCTCAATTTTAGAGTTGATGTGCTAAAGATACCTGTAGAAGGAATGAATGTTTTCTCATTGAATTATACTAACTATGTTCCTTGTCATGATTTAAAGTATACCAACACTCTGAAAAAATTGAATTATTCTTGAAATGTGAATTTCGAAAGAAATTCTCCCTCTCCACTTGAGGAATGACCTTTCCGTTTAATACCTTCTACTAAAGAATACAATATCCCAATAAAATGGCCAATCAGTAAATATTATGTGTGGCAAAGCAATATGAACCACTCACATTTAGCATAAAGTCAAAGGTGGGAAAAATTGGGTGCATAAGCAACATAAACTATGGTGGTTCCCTGGTGATGGTACTCATTTCAAGCATGGAGCTTCAAAGTACATCCAAAGGTTAGGAAACATGATAAATAATGGAACAAGGGATTTACGAGCCGCAGGAGTGGTGCAAGTTCTTGATGTTGGCTATGTTTTTGCAAATTTTTCAGTTTATCTAGATCCACTCACTATGCAGACAATGTCATGTCATCCAAAGGATGGGCATGAGAATCAAATTCAATTTGCTCTTGAACAAGGAATTAGTGTCATGATTATAGTTCTTGGTACAAAAAAACTAGATTATCCAAGAAATTCATTTGAAATGGTCCATTGTTCATGTTGTTGTGTCGATTGTCATGAAAATGATGGTGTTCTGCTAAAAGAAGTGGCTCACCTTTTGAGAGATAGTGGTTACATTGTTTATTCTGCACCTCCTGCTTACAGGAAGGATACAGATTATCCCCATCAATGGGAGAAGTTGATGTTTGACAACTTCAACATGTGGGAATATTATTGCTCGTCAAGTTCAAATAACAATTTGATTCAAGCCATGAGAAAAGGCATGCCAACTAGAGAAAGAAAATACAAAAGTTTGCTTCTATGTGATCAGGCACATGATCCAAAACAATCATGGAAGAAACCATTACAGAATTGTTTAACTTTAAGTCAAGAAGTAGAGAACATTCGACAACTTCCTCCATTGTCAAAGTGTTTATCAATATTCCCTAAATGACATGAGAAAATAGGTATCACTTGTGAAAATTTTAGTGCGGACACAATATTTTGATAGAGGAAATTCAATGAATATTGGACACTTGTGAATGTCAATAAATATGATATTTGAAATGTAATGGATGTGATCTCTTTTTATGGTGGACTTGTTGTTGCTTTAATCACAAAACCAGTTTGGGTGATGAATATAATTCCTCCAAGCTCAAGGAATACTTTACCTGATATTGATGACAAAGGCTTGATGAGATATTTTCATGATTGATGTAATCCATTTTCTACTTATTCACACATATATGATTTGGTTCATGCATTCTGATTTTTTTCATACTATAGAGGCGATGGTAGAGTTTGCCAAATGACATTATACTGGAGGTGGACCACACTCTTCACCCACGGGAATTTTTCATCATCCGAGATGACTCAACCATATGCTCAAAAGTGGAAAATATTGCACCCAAGTTTCTATGGGGTGCATAAGTATATAATTTGGAAGGTGTTGGAAACAGAGGAGAGAAACTACTAATTTTCCGAAAGGTGTTCGAACCTGTCCTTTAGCAAGGTATGCCAACGCTAATAGAACTTGTCTGTGGGATATTAATGCCATCACAGATACTAATGGCGTTTTCAAATAAATATGTATCATCAAATGTACGTTTTGTAAATTTAAAAGCACATCATGAATGAAGGTTACATAAAAAATTTAAAAGTAATTGACGACCAAAATGCACTATGATGGGAATTTTTCCCATCAAATTCCAACCCTACGTGGGAGTGGAGTGTAGACAATTGTGAGGGAGAGAGGTTGACATATGACAAGACAAGAGGACTGGAGAGTAGAGAGGCTGGCATATTCCCTTGCCTTGAGGTATATAGTCTTGTTGGTGATTGTTGAATACATCAGCCAATTTTTGTGTACAAATTATTTAACTCGCATTTAACATAAAAAATGCATAGAAATAATTTGAATGGTTTTTTACAATGAAAATAATACTGTTGGCATTATGATGCATGTGTTGTACTTGATGGCAACCCTCTCATAGAAGATCATCTCACTTACATATAACTAGATGAATCTACAGAAGAGATATCAGAAGTGACTGAATGCATGGGATGCAGGACAACTCAAAGGAATCAGACGATAGTTCTAAAGTGTGACAAGTTAGCTTTGCCATCAAGTCCAAAGGGGGAGATTGTTGGCATTATGAGATAAGTGTTTTCCTTGATGGCAAACCACACAGATGACAAATCATAGTGCAGGAGGTCAGCAGCAAGGAATTGATGATCAGTCTACAAGAATGAAGTCATGATTATATATACGCAGGTTCATTGTGACAAAGCCGTGTATACACGCGGGTTAGACATTACCACGTCGCGTATGCGTATGCACACACTTTCATGTGAGGAAAAGCGCGTATATGTTGGATAACTTACCTTTGGTCCGTGGCAATTAGTCCTCGATACTTGAACCTATGGTGTTGGACCATGGTACCTCGTCAGATGGGTTGATCCCTAGTATTGAGTGCATGGTATTGGTTTGTTATGGTTTTGGACCATGGTATTGAGCAAGGCCTAAGACTATAAAAGGAGAAGAAGATCATTAGGCATAGGAATCGAAAAAGTCTTGAATATCTGATGAAGTAGGAGATCCAGTATACAGGTTATGGGTTGCTTGATCAAAGCTAAGGAGGGATCTCACAAGTTGATGGAGAACAAGATCTAAGGAGAGATCGGGATCAAGTGGTTTGAAATGAGCTATCTCTATATGATTGATTATGTTTATTCTAGATCTGTATAATGACGCTTGTGATGATCTAACCTGGGTATAACCTAAGTTTGAGATAGCTGCAAGTCTTGATTGAATATTTATAGATCTGTACGCGGGTTGGCCTTGGTAACAGCGCGTATGTACGCAGGTTTGGTTCGTCCAAATAGCGTATACCATCTGAGCTGTGATTTTTGATGATACAGTTGGTTCTGAATATTGTTGCAGATTTCAGTGTTCTGCTCTGTGTTCTGGTGACTGTTTTTGTTGACAGGGTTTCAGTATTGGGTATTGATGTTGCTAAGTGTTTGTGAGCTTCAATGATATTGATGGGTCCAGTATGAAAATTTGATGAAACGTGGCCTTAAGATTGTAGTATTGTGCTTCAGTTTATCTAGTCTGAAAATTGATGAAACGTGGTACCTGGAGGAAGAAAGAGAAGGTTGTAGCCTTATGTAGGCCAACACCTATGTACTAGTATCTTGGCTAGTGCAAGAGCTAAAGGGGGTTGTAGCTCCCTTCCAGGAGAGACTAGAAAATGAGAGAGAGTTGTAGCTCTCTGCAGGTTGCAGCCTGCATACTGGTAAAGGACTGCACCAGTACATTGTAAAAGAAGTTTCTTATGAAAGAAAGATAGAAACAAATTGCAGCAGGTGGTTTTCACCCACATTGGGTTTCCACCATAAATCATGGTGTTCATGTGTGTGATGATCTGTTATGTTTATTGCTTCTGTTTATTGTTCATATGGTCAATGAAGTTCTGATGCATTATCTAAAGATCAACATGCAATGTATTATCTGAATCATAAATAATCTGGATATACGCTAGTTTCTTTAGACACAGTCGCGTGTACACGCGGGTTCGCTTAACTGAAGTAGCGTATATGTATCTAAGTATGGAAATGAAAAAGTTTTACTAATTTGATAATACTGATTCACCCCC
>APFE031296188.1:0-11298 GCA_000404065.3 Pinus taeda | reverse complement strand
GTGTACTTTATATTCCTACAAGTTCATAGGTGGAGGCACTATGCGCTCTGGAATCCTAATGTGAAGTGCGTGGAGACATTCTAGGCTTTAGATTCGTGTTGTGTTTAGCTGGTGGAGACATTTTATATTATGTTGTCTTGGTTGCAGGTTGAGCCACCATGTTCTCTAGATTCTAGAGTGATCTAATTGACCTATATCTGTGTGAATTCCCTTTATAACACTTAACTCCTCAGATTCTGAATTTGGATTGGGAGTGGACAACTGTAGAAATATTGTGGTGTGGTTGGCCTATGATTGGGCGGAGAGTTGAGGTTCCTCCTTCAGTTTCCGGTCGTCAGGTTGATAAGATAGGTATATTTGGATGCAAATTTGTTACCCTATGAAGAATGAATGATGGTGTTGTGTGTTATGGTAGTGAATATAACAACACAATTGATGGAATAGTGTGATATTCTTGTATTTCTTTGATGAAATACGCTATGTGTGAGCTTTCATGGTTATGATGGCCTTTGAGCCCCTATAATTTTTTTTTATTGCATCAGATGTAGAGTTATTCACATAGTTATGAATGATTTATTAGAATGCTCAACTAACTATAACTCTAAGTGATTACCATTATGTGATAACCTATAAATATCATGGAATTATTTGTTGCTTAAAGGTTATTGAAGCTCAATGGTTTGTGTTGTGCATAACATTAGATAAATAAATATATGTATATGTATATAAAAAAATATGTATGGACCACTAGTGTCAGAATGAAGGTTTCATTCCAGTCATGGATATTTTCCTGAGCGATACTTGAATCCAACAGAAGCTTGGAAAAGTCATCGCAAATCCTCAGAACCTCTTAATCTGAGTATCGTAGAGATTTGGACTTATATTCAGGTCCCATAAACCTTGGTGAGTTTTATAAAAGGACTCAAATTTTGGCATAAATTGGAGAATCTCCTTAATCGCGATGAATTATAATTAAATATTGGAGTTAATGTTTAACGATGGTGATTAGTGTTAATACATGGTGTGTCATCCCCACCAAGTGATATGCGTTCGCCACTATGGAGACTTAACATTATTAACAAAAATCATGAATGGATATATGTACACTCTATGGAATGGAGATATATCTCTGTAGGACAAGAAAACCTTGACACTTGGAAATGGTGACATGTCTATCTTGGGAGACGAAGAATTGTCTCTCCTAGGGAACATATGCTTATAATGTTGTCTAATAGGGAAAAAATACTTTGACTAAAGATTTATTATAATGTAGAGACATTGAATTGCACGAAGGAGCGCAAACATATGGGACCCTTTGATTTAGAATGACGTGTAAGGTGCCATGTAGGTCGGGTAAGGCTACATGGACGCCTCATGGAAAACGCGGACCTATGATGTGGAAAAGCTACTAACATGTCACACTGATAGTTTGACAAATGGTAGGAATAATAGCCCCTTTGGATGGCCAAAGGGTAGATATTTTGGTGACACATGGCATCACGAGGTAATGCCACATGGAAGGGTCAAATAACCCTAATTCTAGTGAGATATAGAGGAGATGAGTGATGAGCATTATTTTGACATGAGGCATAGGTTGCAATGACCATTGGCCATTGGAATGGGTTTTTTGGGTGTCAATTCAACTAAAACCAACTAACATGTGGTGGTGGTTTTGTGGTGCCACATGGTTGTTTTGTTGTGTCTCTTCATAGTGGGGCACAATGTTGATAGAAATCATGGTAGATGAAAGGCACTATACGACAAATTTCCACTGCGGCCAACAAAAATATATATTTGCAATGGAGGATTGATGATGAGCACTTCACAAATATTTTGCACGATGGCATAGTTAATAGAAGGAACAACATGAAATATCTCTATCACAGGGAGGTGTGTTTAATGAGGGGACTTTATGCTTAATGCAAATGAACTTGGAATTTTCCAAAACTCGATCCAACATGAAATCAATGATTTGAATGAAGGGGCCAAGCCTAGTGGTACTTGTTAGTTGAGCTGAGGTGGAAAGCACAATGAGGGCCTAGTGAGGCAATGCGGATCCCTTGTGAGGATCTTAGAGAGACGTGGATTATCTGATGTGGCATATTATTAATGTGACATGTGGCAAGTATAAATGAATTTTTAGGTTTTCAAAGAGGCTAAGTTTTGGATGATACATGGAACCATCAAAGGATGCCACATGGTAGGGTGATGTCACCATGATGTTAGTGTGGGATCAGTAAGATGTGCAAAAAAAGGTAACATAGATATTAAGTGGCATCGATGTCACATCAATGCCAAGGTGGCACCACATATAACATGTGCATGAATGTGGTGGGCAACACATTCACATAAACAACAAACATCGCAAAACCTCCCCCCTCAGTATTTGCAAGAAGACAAGGGGAGCCTATAATTAATATAGGTCGTTGATGTAAAGAGGTGGCCATGTGGAGAAGATACGGTAGGGGAAGTTGAGAGGGTTTTAATTGCATAAGTGACAAATTATGAACCACCCTCCTCCTTGTTAACTATTGAAGAGGTAGGGGGGATAATTAATATAGGTCATTGCTGTATTCAGGCTAGTCATGTGAGAGCTTCAATCAATGAAGAGTTTAACCATTAAATGCATAGGTGAAACATGGTAATTGCTAATTGGTTATACTTTGAAGGGGTGTATCTCTTGATCTAGGGGTAATATTGAGATAAACATTATATCACCAGAAAGATATTAACGAACTATATGAAGTGGTGTTATCGAAATTTAATTTCACCAACTTGACATTTTTTTTTTTTAATCCCATTTCCATAATGAGACCATGGAGGTTGAGTTAATAAAAATTAACACCTCCCATCATCCTAGAAAATTCTAAGGGGGTGGGAGGGAGTGATGGGGGCCAAATGTTTTTTGAATTTTTTTGTTAAATTCAAGGTAGGTGATCAAGCAGAGGATAGAGTGGTGCAAGAAAGAAGCAGTTAGTGTGTAGCCGTGAGATTTGGTGTAGAACAAAGTGATGTGGTGTAGGGAGGCATCATGCAGAAAGGAGATGACAATGTCCAAAGAGCAGGGACGCATGCAAATAAATCAAGTAGTTAGGATTTTCTAGATAATAGTGAAGGAGAGGATCGATGTCATTGTAGGAGCTATGGAAGATATTTGCAGAGGATTAAAGTCATTGAAGTGGTCAAAAGCAGGGAGGATATATTTCTAGTAGACAGTTAAGAGGCGTGGGATAACTAGAGGAAGGATTTCAATAATATCTAAATGGTTAGCTAACATGGAGGACAACTAGAAGAGTGGAGAAGCATGCCAAAAGACATAGAGAAGCTATGGGAATTCAATATAAGTGTATGTTAGAGATAGATCGAGAGTTAGACAAGTGGACCACAGTTTGTAGAAGAAGGACTTCTCTGAGTGTGTCTATGTTTTACAACTTTTCTAAGTGTTGGTATGTGTGTGTAGCTGCTATGTAGCCTAAATGTAAAGGAACTAGCCTATATTGGAGTGTGTTGGGTGTTGGAACTATATTCGTTGTTTTGCTTTTCTCTGAGAAATAAATGAAGGTTGGTGAGTCGCATTATGCATGATCTATATTGTAGCACATTGTTCCCATTTGTGTTTTGTGATGAAGTAATATAAAGAATGATGGGTTGTCTCCTTTATATTGGTGTAATAATGTGTATGTTTCTATCAATATTGTCCATTAAGTTTTCGTTTTTTGAATAATCTCAAATTGAGCTGAATGTCTTCTAATGTTTCAAATGGTTGAGTGAAATAATATTTTGGTAATGGTTTCATATGTTAAACATTTTTGTGGTGAACTATCATCTACATAATGAGGTCGAAAAGACCACTAGGACGAGTATTATATGTCAGCCATGATCCTATTGATGATCATGACCTACATAATAATTAGTGAGCGCAAGAAACAGGGAAGTCTCACTACGAGGTGCCCGTCTAGTAGGTGTCTTCATACAAGATTATGTCAATGATCCTAAAATATTCATATTTCATGAGTGAAAAAAAAGTAGTTTTGATTTTCATGTCTTCATGCCTCAGTAACCTACAAATGATCATAGCAGCACATTTTGTATTTGATGTCAACCACTAACACAAAGCTTTGAATTCTATTTCCATATAAAGGCTTGAACAATAGTACCATGATTACTAGTAAAATTTCATCCAAGGATCAAGGAGAAAAAATTCTGCAATATACAATTAAACCTTGGAATATATATATTCATTCTAGTAGAAACTTGGAGTCCAACAATCAAGCTAACATAATACCGCATATTTCTTCCATGTTGTAATGAGAATATTCTTGGTGTAATGCTAACAAGAAAATTGGCTACAATTTTCTTCCATGCTTTCCTAGTGTGGAATATTATCCTCCGTATTATGAACACCATAATTTTTCTCTTTCTTATCTTGGATGATGTTAAAATCAATCCGTCTATCTCCCATGACTTCCTTGTATCCCATGAGAGGGTCAATTCATGTGAAAAAGCAATTGATGTGTTGCCTTCTTCATCGATACATAAATTCATGAACTGTAGAGCGGGTTTGTGGTGTACATCGATCTAATGTTCATTTTCTACTGGAAATGGATGTAATTAATAATCGTACTCTCCAGTCCCAATTGCGGCATCTTCCTCCACTACTCTTTTCATATTACATTGTAGTTTGTCCCCACTTATAAAAAAATTCGTCATGTGTACGAAAGTTACAGTGGAAAATTTAGAAAGTTGGGGCGAGTACTGTCTTGCTCCAATCCACCGCCCTTTTTATTAAAAATTAACATTATTGAGGTATTCCACACTATTTAGACCTCTATAGTTGGTTTGAGATTTGGCTACTGACATCAATATTCAAGAAAATGAAATTCATAAAGGTTAATCGATATTTTTATTTTGCCATAAACAGATTTGGAAATTTAGCAGCACCGCCTTTGTCACCATTGTTCGCCTTTGATCCAGGAGGATATCACCAGATCAGTTACAGAGTTTAGATTCGTCATCAGAAATTTAGTCTGATGTCATTCAGTTTCGATAATATTTTTTATGGATCAGGCTGTTCAGGTGATGTCTACATGGTGTTCATTTGATATGGTGTCGTATCTAGTTTTCGACAAGTGTTCATCATCAATTCCGCCAGGGTTGATCATCAACATGGGTGTGTTGTCCATTGTAGGAGTTTGATATGGGTTCGTCGTCATATGATGTTTGTCTCAAATGTCACTTTGTGACAATTTGATGTCGGTGATTGATGTGGTCTTCATGGTCGCCACGACCTTCTTCAGGTTCTTCTGACATGGTGATGGTTCTGATTTTACAACATTATAATACACCTATGTTGGATCCTAAAACCTAAACCCTAAAACCTATGTCTAAAGACCTAAGACCGAGCACATTAATCTAACACCTAATACATCAAACCTAAGTCTTCATCATACAAAAAGCCTACACCTCTCAAATCCATGTATTAAACCATTAAAACCTAAACCCTAAGTTCTAAACCTATCAAACCTCATCACATTACAAAACTATGACATAAAACATAACATAAAACTATGTTCTAAACCCTCAACCTATTGCAAAAACAATAAAACTTTACAAATACATCCAACAGTCCCTAACTGCATCGGAACCACAACGGAGTAAACATTAACATGTGAACAGGTCGTGGTTTTGGGTAGCAAGTGTCCAGGGTAACTGCATTATAACCGTTAGAGGTTGTGTTATGTGAACGGTGGAAAGCCGCTAGGTGTAACTACAACGGATTGACCACTGGAACTGCAGGGGTAAATAATGCAGGTGGTTGCCAAGGGTTAGACTACTTGGTCACATGCCAGTGGTCCACCCAATTCACGCTGTCAGTTAAACTTTTAACGAGTTTGGAGTTAACTCAAAGTCTATTTTGGGATTTGTTTGTATTTTTTGGCATAAATGTAATTCCACCACCATGCAACCTTATCCTAAGTGTCAAGACATGGTAAGACCGAGATTTAACCAACCCCTAATTTCAGCCTATTCACTCCTACACTTAGCAGAAGGAATTTCAATGTATCTGGAAGGTTTTAAAAGGAGGTTTTTCTCATTGAAGTGAAGAGAGTAGTTTTGGATTTTGCATGCAGGTTTTGGAGGTCATAGTCGTTTTTGTTTTTAGTGTAACAGGAGCATCCGGAGCCAGAATTGAGAAGTGTGATAGGCGTTGGAAAGTTGGTTCAGAGAGATATCCTTTGATAGTGACCAGAAGTGCTTGCCTCCACATTCATTTCGGTCAAATTGCTGTGTAATCAACCTCTTCTATTTCAATCCTAATAAAGTGGTCGCCCATCTTGAAAGCAGACCTGGAGACGTAGTCCATCAAGGATGAACTTCATAATCATTTTTTTGTCTGGTATCACTATGTATTTGCTATTTTCATTACTATTTTGCATCTTAATTATGTTTTATCAGATGTCATAAAGTCTTTCTTCTCAGGTAGTTCTCTCGGTTTCCGCACTTTCAGTTAACATTCAATTCATTAATGGCTAATTAATTCTATATCAGTTTTAACTTATGATCATTTCAGACAATCCTTTCCTCCATTTTCCTCGATGAAAATACCAATGTGGTGCCTTATTGAAACACCCTTATTCTTCGTTCATTGTTTCGGCTTCGGAGTGGGTGGAGCTTAAAGATATATAATCAAAGAGGTGGTGAATTCTCATTCCTAAATTGCTCAAGCGATCAACGGGAAAAGTTGGGACTTCAAATGTACATTCAATCGATAGAATTAAATAAATTATAAATTAACATTATAGTTTTTTAGTTATTAGTTCACATGTCATGGAAGGAGTTTGCAGTGGGAGCTATTAGTTAAACCTTGTACAAGTCTTAAGAGTATGTTAGTAGTGCACAATTTTTATTTCATCCAAGTTTTAAAACAATTTTGAATTTATTTGGAAAATGAAAAAAATGTTAAGTTCTTTTAATGTTACCATTAATAACTTTTGAACACCTAATACTCTATGGGTTGGTGTAGAATGTAAACAACCATGAGAGTCAAAGAGGCCTTGGGATGTAGAACCCAATGGTCACACAAATGTCCTATAAATATGTATCATTGTGAATAAGAAATACACACTCATGCTTATCATTCATGTGTTGTTTTTTCCATGTGTGTGTCTAACATGGTATCAGAGCCACGATGTGTGGCCTTCTCCCACCATTAGTTATCTGGTATTCTTCAAACTGGGTGCTTTGCCATTCGACCATTAAATATTCGACACTTCGTGCACTATTGTAGCTATCCTATCTGCTTTCTAAACTATCCTTTCTGTAGAAAACTTACATTTACCTTAGAACGAAACTTGTTAGCTATATTCTAGCTTCAATCTCTGTCCACAATCCATTAGACCTATTTCTCTTAATTTTTGTGTGCAAATCAAGTCTGTCTCTTTGTGCATTTTATAACTGTACCTATCAGATTTCTACCCAGACGTTACTCCGCCATGCTACATGTAGCCAATAATCTTCTCTAGTGCTGACATAAAATATCGTTGTTGCTATCCAATTATTTGAAGAGTTGATTCATATTCTCTTGAATTACGTGCATTGAGCATCTGCTCTTCTATCTAATTAGAGTTTGCTAAGTAGAAGGTCGAAGGGAATGTTGAACTATTTGGAGACTTAAAATTTTGGTTCATGCATTTACCGATCATCTTATTTATATGATCGGTGATATCAACAATCATGTGATAAATCATTTCGTGAATGGAGGCTCCAAGTTCGAACAACAATGCCAAGGTTTGTCATTGTAGGCTTTATTGTGTTGAGTGCATGTCTCATTCCATAGGCCGACCATATCACTAAATTTTCCAATGGCTTTCCCTTGAATAATTCAACTTCTCCATGAGAGGAATGAGAACCTATCAAGGTAGGTGTTTTTCAAAAATGTGGAAGGAGGGGGCTGTAGTGCTTCTCTGCACAATGTCATGTACAAATATTCCATTGTGGTAAGTACTAAGAAGTTGAAATTTGAATTGTGTATGTTTCACTAGTGGACAGTTTGTGTTGAAGTCTAGTCATGTTCTCTAAGTCAAATCTAAAGTTTTCAACAAAATTTTTGAAACCTGTGGGCACTGTGCTAGTCTGAATCAGTCTATGGTGGTATATAACATTGTCTCCACTCTATGCTGGTATATAATGTTGTCCAGTATAACCATATTGGAATCTTATTAATGTTGTCCGAAAATACATATGTGATTCGTTATGTACATTTTTATACTGTGCGCTTCCCTCATATATGCACTCCACCAAACTCAAACACCGCTCAGCTAATACACTCCATACTCCCGCAAAATAGTTGTATATCTGATGTCTTAAACAATGCACCCGTGATATGTTGACTCCTTTCTATTGTAGTGTTACAGGGAACGATCCTTTGAAGATACTGGTATAACGGCCGAATGTCAGAAGATTTTCCATCGGCAAGTTCAATGTGATGGTTTCTAGTTGGATACCCGAGAAATCGAATATCAAAGGTGGTGGTGCCACTGTCTTCATACCAATCTGAATATGAAGAATGACAAAGTTTGTAGATGGAGTGTCTACTGTAACAAGAATGGTGAAAACAAAACAAAAATGAGAAGAATTCAGAGGGAAGCTATGAGCATAGGCCTTCGAAGGAAAAGGAATGATAAAGATCAAACAAGTTCTTATAAACTATTAATAGAATTGAATCTCCACCTACTTGAACAGAAGTTCAAGTGTTATCTCCCATGTTTTGTTTCATTAAGGATATCATTGTGTGCATTACTAGTCTGAAAGAAATGATTGAAGGTACTATTCCTTCTTGGAGGTGTATTGTAAATGCATTGTGCTATATGTATTTGGCAATATAGTTTGTCAGTTTTTATATGATACAGGGAAGTTCATTTGTTAATGAGAATAATCATATGTCATATAGAAATATATCTTCGTTTATGTGGTTTGTTTGTCATAATGTCAAGTACATACTTTTTGATGTTAACATCTTTTGCAGTTGCTAAGAAAGTTTGAATTATTTTGCTTACTTGCCTCTTGTCTGAAACATCCGGTTTATGATATGGGTTTGTTCACTTTGAAATGGAGGAAGCTACAAATGCATCCATTGAGAATGTTAATGGGATGATGTTAGAGGGAAAGCAAGTATATGTGGGAAAGTTCATTTAAAGGAATGATAGGATTGGACCTTCTGCTGATTAAAAAATAAAAATAAAAATTCACCAATTTTTATGTCAAGCATCTAGAAGATGATTGTATTTGTGAAGCTAGAATGAAATGATGTTTTGCAAGTAGGCTCTAGAACTGACAAATTTCATTTGCAAAGAAAGTAGAAGATTAGCTCTTCTTTTGCACAGTGTGAGTAGTTTGAGAAGTAAGTGCACTGAAGCAGCGAGTCATTTGCTGCATTGAAATTGGTACTGCACTACAGTGACTTGGTGATATTGGTATTCTGCTACTCATCTAATAGTTGCAACTATTTATCATTTTATAAGTCGACTTTTAGTTAAAGATAACATCACTTCTCTGGTTATATTGGTTTGAAATGGATCGAATGGATGATGTATTGACACTACTAAATAATTTAATACATTCCACTATTGATGAGATGGTTAAGATCGACAAAACCTCTCCTTCTAATATTAAAATTTGTCTCCATAATGCACAGGAAAATATTGATTTTTTGCAGCTTGAGACAAAGCTACAACAAGAAGAACTACATAAAAATAATCATCATTCTAAACCTATTTTTGTTCAGAAGATTGAAACAAACTCACATAAGCAGCAGGACAATAATGTTACAGTTGATTCAGATGTAGTGCCCAATAAAGCAGCAGAGTTACATGCAGATGTAGAATTTCAGTTTTCACTTCTCAAGCCCATCATCAGACCTTATGAAGAGCTTGTCCACAACAAGCACAAAATAGATCTTGGATATGATAAGGAGGTTTCCTTTCATATTCCAAATTACTCAAAGCCCATTCAATTTCAGAGTTCTTGATTCCTTCATGACAATTCACCTTCAGCTTCTGCCCCTCTTCCACAGCAACAACAACAGATTGTGAAATGCCAACACTGTGACCAAGTTGGCCATATGAAATATCATTGTTTTGATCTTCATCCATGTAAGCACTGTCATAAAACGAGTCATTCTTCAAACAAAGGCTCCAAAAACAAACATCCTGCAAGAACAATGATTCTCTTGGATGGATCACCTCTTGCTAATGGGCTTCAACAACCAAAAAGATATTTCACTCATACAACAAGATTTGTTCTTGAATATTGAAAAGTCTTGCAGTTGAGATCTCTTCATCTTCTCACCTTGTATCTGACAGGCGGGGAAATGATGGTAATCTACAAGCTTCAAAGCCACATCAAGTGAGCCTGAGCCACAACCTGCCATACCAAATTTAGAGTTGTAGCTAGAGATAAAGATGCCCCTGAGCATGCCTTCAGTTGGTGATACCTCTTCAAAGAATTGGGAACACTTCCTCTAGAAGAAGACTTCAACTTCTTGCTAGTTTTGGAAGAGTTCCAAGAATTGCATTAAGCATTCCAGAGTTTTTGGTCATCCTTAAACCATCACAGGTTAAGACCTCCCTTTTCAGGCTGAGGTTTTCCCTTTTATGCAGGGTGGGACCTCCCTTTCATGGTTGAAGGTTTCCCTCTTCAAAACATTAGGAGCACTTCCTCTAGCAGAATATCTAAGCATCATGCCAGACTTGGAATAGCTCTAGGAACGACACTAAGAATTCTAGTGTTGGTGGTCATCCTTAAACCACCGCCCTTTATAACAACATTTTAGAGAGCACATTCAACCTAGTGCTGCCATGCATGTTTTTTTCACATTTTGTATCACAGCTCTCTTCTTGGACTCATACATACCCCTTCATATTAAGGGGGTAAATGTTGGGCACCTAATCCTCTATGGGTTGGTGTAGATGTGAACAGCCATGAGAGTCCAAGAGACCTTGGGATGTGGAACCTAACGGTCACACAAATGTACTATAAATATGTATCATTATGAATAAGAAATACACACTCATGCTTATAATTCATGTGTTGTTTCTACCATGTATGTGTCTAACAATAATTTAATCAATTTAATTAATAAATTTAAATATATGAAATACATTGATATATGTGAGTGAGTAGAATGTGAAAAGTCATTTTTGAAAATGAAAACCAATAGTTAAACCTTCTTTCTATAAAAACAATTTCGAAAGTTTAAACAAAGCATTCACACACACACACACATATATATATATATAT